>LPNX010762502.1:300393-404558 GCA_001517045.1 Pseudotsuga menziesii
AAGGATTTTTACTCCTTTGTCATACCTAATGGGCAATTCGAAGAAGGTTTTAAACATTGTCACTAGGGACAAAAAATTGGGATGCGACCTAATATGTTGATTGATATAAATTACAAAAAAATCAGTGATAGTGCATTGAAACAAGCTTATTCTAATGGAATCATGAACAATAGTATTTGAGGAACACCATACTAGGAATGGGATGTTGTGAATACACGGATATTCGCTAGCATGTCCTTAATTTAAGGATATTTGAAGGACGATTTCCAGGTATGGGAGGCTAACTGCGATTATGTTGGATTGGATCATTTGTTGACTTAGTCGAATTTGGAATATTAAGACTAGCCATATACATGAGATTAGGCGTGTGACTTGGATTGGTGTTCACATTGGTGGGGTTATGTGGATTATTCCCTATCAATTTGACGATGGAACTAATTGGCTGGGTAGATGCATGAGAAGTGGACTAGGATGAACATGACTCAAGATAGCTTGAATTAGGTTATCTCTAAGGTGGACTAGGAGGGGTGGAGGACGATTGTGTTTGATCCTCACATAATGAGTGGGAAAACTTACACGCCTAGAGATACCAAGCATTAAATGAAGGTCTTGGATCCCATGAGAATGACTAAGAGATATTAGAGGTATAATTTTGATTAAGAATGACTATTCTTCTCAACAAATTAATAACAAATGCCAATGATAGGGGGAGACCCACAAATTGTTCCAATGCAAAAAAAACCATTAACTTTGAATTTTATGTAAGGTGGGAGCAATGTGTTCCAATAAAGTAAATGAATAAATAAAAAATATTCACCCTCTAAAAGAAAAGACCCACTAACCTATAAAGTGCTATTTCTCAAGTAATGTAAGAATAGAATAAAACTCTTCTAAACGTTTCTTAACAAATGGTAATGAATTCCATTGTGAGAAAGTGAGTAAAAAGTTGAACAAAGGACTTCAAGTTTATGAGAGGTGAGGCCCACCAAAGAGTGAGTCAAGGTGCAAAATATTTAGCTATAGTGAAGGGAATTGGGGGAAGATTCTAATGGCCAACAACTATCTCCCTCAAGTGCCCTTCCTTTTACAAGATCCAACTAGGTAGGAACCTAGGTAATGGACATTAAGCTACCTCTTCATGAATACATACAACATGTTACCTACCTTCAACTGAAATCAATGATTGGGGGATATTTAATATGAAATATTAAAGATTCTCAATCAAGCCTCCAACTCCAACCTTGGCATTATACACTCTTAAAAAGTGCACTTGTTGTTGTACAGGTTTTGAACCATGTTTGCTGTAAAGTATTTAAGTGTCATAAATTATCAACTCAAATGTATGTAATTGTGGCAATTTTTTTGGATGCCTTTCCCCACAACCCTAGCCTGAATACAATATATTTTTGGTCCTCAAGTAAGGAAATTTAGTTTGTAAAAATTAAGTCATTAATTTTAAGGTTGAATTTGGTGTCTTTAACCAAGTATTTTGTCAGGATATTTAGACACCTAAGACTCAGTTAAGATCAACCGGGTATAATGTATCTTTAGGCAAAATGTGTTTCTTTAGTATGCATTTGTACAAACGCAATATGACTGTCACGATATGTTGTAGACATTTAGTGATCCAATGGTTCATTCTCACCCCGATATTAACAACCATTGATTCGTGGCGTAACACTCGATTGGTCCATGATCTCTATTTAAAGTGCATGGAGGGTAATTTGCTAGTCAAGCATTTGTGAGAAACTCATTGTAACATTATTTTTTTTGTATAATAATATTTCCTCAAGTAGCTATTTGGCTTGGTTGTGGACTATTTCACTCTTTGAGGGTTTTAAGCATGTAAAAACTCGGTGTGTTGATTTGTGATCTGTTTGTGTGAGCGACTACTCAAGGTTTTCGATCTTTTGGAAATATCATGTGTTAGTGAAACAATATTTACTTTAGGTCAAGTATGTGCAAATGAGGTGTGTACAAAAATAAATGATTTCTTTCTTGAAAATGAACTAAAATTAATGTTGACTATAAAATTTGAAAGATGGAAAAGTAAATGTTCCAAGTACTAAAAAGAAATGGCAGTTTTTCTTTGAACAAAAAATGATATTTCCTAATGTTGTAAAACTGAACTTTTAAAGCAACCGACAAATAAAAGCTCCTAGTACTAGCTAAGAAAACAAGATTGTTAAATACCATGGATCTAGATAGTTCTTAATTTTCTGAATGAAGCATGTTTCTAAAAGAAAGCATCTTTTAAAACCAACAACTGAATAATGAATTTAACCCTATAAAATCCAAGGAAAATCAAAGGACAACCCTAAGATTTGCAAAAAAAAAGGTAAAATTTCTAATGTAAAACAATTGTCCTTTAGCATGAAGCTTTAAGTATTTCAAAACAACAATTTATCCAACAAATAAATTATGGAATAAAAGGTGAAACTAAAACTAGTAAAGAAACCTCAAATAAAAACCTTAGAAGTAGCAAATACTATAGGGATCATAATCCTTTTCTTCACCTACAATGTTCTATGGGAGAATTTAAAAAAACAGTACTGAATTGAGAGTAGACCTAGAGGGACTAATAAGATAGATTGCGGAAATTCCATTGTACAAGCCAAATATAATTTCTTTTTGGAAAATCAAATGCGAATAAAAAATAAGGACAAATTGCATGCATGCATAGTAAAACCAATGGAATCTACATGCGCATGGTTTTTGGGCAGAAAACTATGTTATTAATTTAAAACAAGATTGTTGAAAAAACTCATGTATGAGGTTGGAATTAAAAGTTTCTTGCCTAGGTCACCTGAAAACTATGGCTAGAACAAATAAAAACAATAGAAAACAGGAAAACCTATCTACCCAGGGACCAATGGAGTGCACACACACTTAGGAAAGGAGAAATTCCAACTACCTCGATAGTACCCAATGTATTGATGGTATCTTGTTACTAAGATGTGGCAAAATAAGCTACTTAATAGTTAAGTAACAAAAAAAAAAAAACCAAGAAAAAAACAATGTACTAGTAAACCCATTCCATATGCTATCTTATTATGCAAAAGAAAAGACAAAAAATCTTGACATTCTTCTACTCATCTAAAGTAGAAGATAAGTAAAAAAATATAATTTTATTATCGATGGAAACAAGGACTTACAAGATAACACTTCAAAAATGGTTGTAGTAGTAATATAAGCCTCAAATCCCTTTTGAGGGAGGATCCTTTACTTTAATGTGTATTCCTGGTAGAACCAAAATCCCAATATGGTAGAAAGAATGTGATTAGGGTGCAAGTACTCTCTAACTAAATTTAGGCAACAAAACCTTGCAACGAGTAATGGATGAAATGAACGACCTTAATAAATTTATTATAAGTGAAATAATGGACCTCTATCTAGACTAGATTCAATTCAAACAATCCCATTTTATATTAATGAAGTAGTGGTATAAGGATAACTAAAGAAGACTAAAACAAATCTTATAATAAGAAATAATGGTTTGTTCAGGTCCACTTTTGGCCACCATGTCATTTTTAGGGTGCATAATGGGTCCAAAAAAAAAACTTTTTATTTTATTTTATTGTCATATCATAGGTTTTTAAGAATTTAGTGTACATGTCACTTGTGAAAAATTGGCTAAAGGTTATGTTATGACTTTTGGGTCAAACTTGGGGTTTGACTTGGCTCACGATGACAACATTGAAGTCATATGATTATGGGAATGAGGGCTTAAGCTATTAATACAATGTTTCTAGGAGAAAGTGATCATAACAAGATTGGTGAGCTACGCTATTAACAAAAATACTACTCCTCTTTTGGTATTCCATCTAGGGATAGATGTTGATCCCATATGTCTACATCAACTCAACATTATCCATTTGCATTTGCACAAGTTGTTCCAACGATGCATAAGATGGTGCCTCCTCTTCCTCTTCCTCTTGGAACATTAAAATGGGATTGGATGCTAATAAGAATATACAAACAACTTCTCCAATTACAGAAAAAATGTGGATGTTGATGTTGATGGCCCAATTTGATACATATCTTGGATTATATAATGCTTCAAGTTAAAGCCAATTTGTATAATTTGTTGAACTCCTCTTCTTTTAAAATTTAAAGTGCTAAGGATTGAATAGGTCATTCAAAAATGAACACTAACATTTGAATTTGAATTATACTAGAAAACATTTGAATAATTAAACCATAATAGAAAACATAGTTAGTTTGTCAACACCAAATTGAATACATATCCTATTTCCCTTCCTTAGATTGTCATCATGTCCAAATATATTGACCGCCTAGTATTGGTGTAGAAGTTCATTTGGGACATTTATAAGATGGCGTTGTCGTGCTTTTTTTATTCAAACAAATATACACTTCAACATAATATCGATACCATGAAATCATAATGAAAATATGAGATAGCCTCAATATATGGCACATCCATATTGTATTCATGCGATGGATTTTGGTCCATGATTGATTGTTTTGTTCTCCTCACATGCAATATGCATGTATGTGATTTGGATATTTGAACTTACGGTAAACTCTTTGACCTCTTTGAGTTGGTTAATTAAGAGCCTTCTTGGAATCTTTCAATAAACTCATTTATGTATTTGACTCTAGACCTTTATTTCCTTTATAGAGAGATCACTGATTGCTTTGGAAAATATTAAGTTTTTTGATACCTTATACTAGATTGCTTATATTAGGTAGAAAGTTTTTTGCAACGAGGAGAAAAAGTATTAAGTTGTAATAGGAACTAAAGAGACACTTTCATTGTAAGAAGAGATTGTATAGAGCTATATCAATTATCATGAAGATACTTTTATTACTTTATTTTCCTTGGAGACAAGAGTATGCTTGCTAGAAGTGTCACCACATGGAATCTCCATGAGAAAAATTCAAGAGAAACCCCATGAGTAATAGGTAGAAGTGGAGGAAATACATGAGATTTCTACGGTGAACCATCTAGGGTTCTCATGCAGTGAACGGAGTGGTGAAGTGGTGAATGAGGTAGCAAAAACAACAAATAATTGTGCTTATAATGTAACAACCATCCTATAATGATTAGATGTAGAATAAGGTGGTAGGTGCACCAAATTTTGTTTGACTTATTATAATAAGGCGGTAGTGTTAGATTTTTATCATTTAGATAGTATTATCTTAGGATATTAACTAAGAGAATAAAAAGCACAACAATCAATCACAAGAGACAATGGACACAACGATTTTCCTTGGGGAAACCATAAAGGAGAAAACCATGCAACTTCCTCAGAGATAGAATAAGCACCAAAGGCAGCAGTAAAACCCAAAGACAGTAAGATGATCTCCAAAAGTTGTTCTCTCTCTTATCCCAACTCCTTCTCTCTCACTTATGCACTACAAATAAGTCTGAGTGACTTGTGTGATAAATAGAGAGGCTCACTCTCTATTTTTACTAATTCCCGACTTAACAATAACTCACCAGGGCCGACTTCTCTAGGAGAGTCTAATAACCCTAGTGCCCCAAAACTATGGGGACTTTGACCCGTGATCAACTAGGAGGGTTAACCTCCATGACTTTACATGACTTGTTTACATTAGTGATTCTCCCAATAGGAACATCAAGGAATACAAGTGAATACATTCCAAAGTTTCAAATACATCAACACTCTCTCTTAACTAGGAAGGGATTCTCTTGACACAATACATCACCACAAGTCTTCTTCTCTGGATCGCCATCAAAACTGGATCATCATCAAAGCTGGATCATCATTGGATCATCACTGGATCATCATCATCATCACTGCTTCGATTATCTCGATCAACTGGTGCTATCTCTCAATTCTACTCGTCATAGAAAGTTCTACAGAGCCATCCCTTTTTCATGTTGGTTGTAGGACTAGCCTCCATGTAGGTCTTCATCTTCTTCAACACTTATATCTGACCATGGGAGGAACACATCCAACATCCATGTCAGAAAGGCCCGCTCTACGACCATGTGAGGAACACATCCAACATACATGTCAGAAAGGCTATGTGCTTACATCTGACCATGCGAGGAACACATCCAACATACATGTCAAAAAGGCTCTGCACTTACATCTGCCAATGCGAGGAACACATCCAACATACATGTCAGAAAGGCTCTACACTTACATCTGGCCATGCGAGGAACACATCTAGCATACATGTCAGAAAGGCTCTGCACTTACATCTGACCATGAGAGGAAAACATCCAACATACATGTCAGAAAGGCTCTGCACTTACATCTGAACATGCGAGGAAAACATCCAACATACATGTCAGAAAGGCTCTGCACTTACATCTGACCATGCGAGGAACACATCCAACATACATGTCAAAAAGGCTTTGCACTTACATCTGACCATGCGAGGAACATATCCAACATACATGTCAGAAAGGCTCACGGACTCATCACTTCCCATTGGAGGGAACCTCGATCTAGAGAACACCAAGCTTCTCCCTGAAGTACTCAAACTTCACTCTGGATAATGGCTTGGTCAACACATCAGCTATCTGTTTTCCCGTCGTAACATACTAGAGCTTCACTGCTCCTCTCTGCACCATATCCCTGATATAGTGATATTTGATCTCGATATGCTTTGACTTGTCATGGAACACCGGGTTCTCTGACAACTTCACACAACTATGGTTGTCACAATATATACAAGTAGCATCCAATTGGAGATCAAACAAATCAGATAGTAGCTTTCTTAGCTACACTGCCTCACAACTAGCTGAAAAAGCTGCGACATACTCTGCTTTGGCTGTACTTAGTGCCACACAGGATTGCTTCATGCTAAACCAAGAGATCACAATTGATCCCATACTGAAGCAACACCTCAAATTGCTCTTCCTATCAATGGCACTGCCTGCCCAATTTGAATCAACATAAGCCTCCAGGTTAATCTTCGGATTCACCTCATACTTGAGCCCATAATCAATTGTACCCTTTAGGTAGCTCAGAATATGCTTTGCAGCAATCAAGTGAACATGTCTAGGATCTATCAGGAACTGGCTCAATGTGTTCACGGCAAAGCAAATATCTAGTCTTGTATTCGTCAGGTACATCAAGGACTCAATCATCTGACGATACATCGTAGCATCAACCGAATCTGATGAAGCATCACTCAATAGCTTCAGGTTCAATGCCATAGGTGTGGTCATGGCCTTGCAATCCATAATCCTGAACCTCTTCATGATCTATACTGCATACTTCCCTTGTCCCAGGGAGATTCCATCCACATTCTGCCACACCTCCATGCCTAGAAAGCAGTGCATCATACCCAAGTCCTTAATCTTGAACTCAACAGCAAGCTTCCTCTTTGTATCATCAATCAACCCTTCTACACCTATTACAAACAAGTCATCTACATGCAATAGGAGTATCACTGGGTTCCCTTCTTCAACCTTGTAGTAAAGGTTGGAATATGCTTTACTCTTGGTAAAGCCCAAAATGGATAGGAAGCCATCAATTCTATCGTACCATGTCCTGGGTGCCTGTTTCAAACCATAAGGAATTTCTTTAATTTACATACATGAGTCTCCCTATCATGTGTCTCAAAACTGAGTGGCTACTCCACATACACTTCCTCTTCCACTACACCATCCAAGAAGGCAGTCTTGACATCCATCTAGTGTATCTTCCATTTCATCACTGCAGCCAGAGCAAGTACCGATATGATGGAAGTGTATCTGGCCACATGTGCAAAAGTCTCTTCATAATCTATCCCTTCTTTCTAGGAGAATCCACGAGCCACAAATATTGCTTTATATTTCTCTATGCTACCATCTGCAGCATGCTTGATCTTGTAGATCCACTTGGAAGTCACGACAGACTTCCCCTCTGGTCTTGGGACAACATCCCAAACATCATTCTTCATGATCGACCGGTACTCCTCGATCATAGCATCCTTCCATTCTTTCTTCTCTGTCGCTTCTTCATAGTTGGAAGGTTCTTTATCAATGAAGTCACATAATAGGGCTACATAGCCGGAGCAGGACCTAGTTCTTTTCCTTTCTCTATGTATTTCTTCTGGATCCCCACATCTTTCTACACCTTGGATAGCCTCTTGTACCCATGCATGTTTCCTCTTGTGAGGGTTCTTCTCTTGGAGTGGATCTACAAGTTCCAAGGTTCTTCCATTTCTTGATCTTCTTCTTGAGTTGCATCGTTCATAGTTGTGTTTTGAGTTCTGGGTATTTATGTTTCTTTAGGGTCTTCAACATGCCTTTTTATGAATTTGTTGTAAGCTGAGTCTTCATCAAAAGTTACATCCCTGCTGATGTCGATCTTCTTGAATCCTGGGAAGTATATTCTGTAAGCCTTTGAGCTTTCACTATATCCCACAAATATACCCTTTTTCCCTGAAGGATCTAACTTTGTCCTTTTTTCTTTCCGAATGTGTATGTATACTGGATAGCCAAATATTCTGAGATGGCTGACTTCTGGTTTCTTTCTGGAGAAGAATTCTTCATGTGTCTTGTTATCGAGTACTCTATGTGGAGTACGGTTCTGTACATACACAGTTGTTCTAGCAGCTTCTGCCCATAGATGCATAGGAAGATCTTGATCATGAAGCATTTCCCTTGCAGCTTTTGTTATAACCCTAAAATTTCATAAAAATTTAAAATTTTTAAGATAACATAAAATGTCTAAATATGCAGTTTACTAACTGCTAGCGGTTAGCGGAAAATGAAACAGTTTAACTATTAGTATTAATTAGTTTCATAATACAATAACTAATACAACTTTCATTTTCATAAGGTATACAAGAATGACCTACATTCAGATTTCTTATAGCTTTACTAATAATTTTACTTTTTGGCAAGTAGGTGAAATCTATCTTTGAAAACTTTGGCTTACTTCGCATTACGCTAAGGCAGATGGACTGTTGGTTCTTACAGGTTCAACAGGTAACGATCGATCATGTAGAAGTTTATTTCATAAGGTAGGAAGAAGTATTTTTGTTGCATGTTAATATGCTAGTAAATAACTGATTATTCTAAAGCCAGCTCTGATGAGGTAAAGTAATTGTCTTCTATAGACTTTGTTTCTACAACAGTATTCAATGTTTAGTCATAAAGATTGTTAACTTTATCATACTTAGATAAACAAAAGATACTTACTGTGAGCTAGAGCTCAAGTTCTTCACCATACAATTACTTCTATTTTAACATGTTTCTATCGCTAATGTTATGTGTAAAACTATTGTCTTTTATTCATGGAAGTACTCTTATTAATCTCGAAGGTAAGATTTCCAATAGAGTACATATTTCTATTTTGTCTCTATCTTACTAGCCATAGAAATTACTAGCTTGATGTTTGCATGTACATATGCTAACCATCAAGATATAAACGTTGGTACTTATATTATCGCCTTGCTCCATGTATTATTGTAACCACATACAATACCACATTATTTTATAACGTACCAATCTAAGTGTTATTTGCATCATGTAGAGATCTTACTATCTACCACCACTTGTATAAAGTCTAAATCATAGGTAAATACTTTAACAATGTTATTCGTATAATTCATAAACCTTGTGCATGGTTTACACCATAGTAAAATTACTATTATCATGTTGCCTCACTTATAATAAGTTGTAGATTACAATAATTACTATGGTACTATTTTACTACCTAGAATTTCTGATCTAAGGTCTATATCAAGTGAAACATTATAACAAGATTCCTATACTATGCTAGAATCTAGAGAGCACAATTGACTTTATAAATAATGATAAGATTCCTTAATTTTTGTCATTGGCAAGTTGAGCATACAAAACATTTATTTGTAAAATTTTACACTAAGGTCGAGCCTTGTGATTGTTTATTTGACATGGTTTATAACACCTTTATTCTATAGTCAAATGACATATATTAGTTAAAAGCAATTATAACTAACCTTAACCATCAATTGCAAATGATGTGTTTTGAGCTTCGAATAATAGGTACTTATCATCGATTGCAAAAGATATGGTTTGAGCTTTGAATATTGTGTATTTATTTTAAGTCATTTTACAAAGTAACATACGAATTGTTATTTGGAATAGTTTATTCTATGGTCGACCTTGGTTTTGTTACCATGGAAAGGCTTTTACGACCTTACTCTATGGTCAGCGACATAGAATCATTGTTTATCAAATATCACAGACCTCGATACTATTGATTACAATATATAGTTTTTATGTTTTCGTTTGTGAATATATTTATATCCATTCCATAGTCGAGTGCATAATTGTTTATTGATCATGGCAATAATTTGATAATTGGAAAACGTAGATTTGACTATAGACTCGACCCTTGCGTGGTTAAACTAATTGGAGGGCATGTGGTCTCCTCTCGTCAATGCATTGGTGCCTTAAAAGACTTGGAAAACCCTATTCACCTGTCATTTTTACTCCGAGGGTTTTGCTGGCCTGCGACTGCTCTGTGTATTTTTCTTGGCGGCCATGAGAGGTTGTTCCTCTGATTGCTTGCTCCATAGTTTACGTTTGTCGTTGTTGTAGTCTCAATACTCAGTATTGGTCATGAGTCTTCGTGATTGTGAACCTTATTGCCCGAGTGGTTACCTATTTAAGTGTTTGGCTCTTGGCCTATTCATGGTTTCAGTCCTGTCTTTCTTGTAGCTCGACACGGCTTGTGAAGTTAAGCTTGTTAACTCTGTCTCCACTCCAGGTCGGCGTAGGGATTGATTTACTCCTCTGGGTAAATTTGTTGAAGCTGGTGACAGCTTCTTCGTTGCTCGAATTCTCTTCTACTGGCAGGTAAAGACAAACTCAACTCTTCATTACGAAAACTCTTTGTTAAGTTAATGACACAGTTAGGGTTTTTAAGTTTAAAAGCTGAGTCATGTGCTAACGCTTGGTAATGTGCTTGTTACAGGAACTCATGGCAGCTCCAAGCTTCAGTGGAATGAAAACAATGGCCTACTTCAGTGGACTTGTGGCCCAACCGGTAAGCCCTGATTTCAAACATGGGTTTTTCCCTACTTGCAATGAGGGTTGTTTGAAGGAGAACACAGTATTTGGAAGTCTGTCTCGGTTTCTTCGTTAGTTAATAGGTTTTAATATGATGTTTATTTCCAGTTTACTTTAAAACCCTTGCTGTAAATGCTGGGTAATACCGACCCTTGAGCCGTGATATGTATTTTTGTTCAGTTTTTGCCTTCCGGCCCGACAATGTAATACAATTTGTTTTATAAAGAAAGACTTTGTAAAACTTGGAGTTCTGTCTCATGTTGTTTTGTTCACCTGTAAATTATATATTTATTTTACTGTGTATAAAGATGTCATTTTCAGATAAAGATTGTAAACAGTCCAAGGCATGATTTATAGTCTTCTTGTTAAGTTTGCTTACACAGTTTAAAAAAAATAAATGCTTAAAACTTTAAATAGACTAATTTGTAAAATGGATAAATTAATTGTTAGGGTTTCGACCCTCTGGTTTTTCTTTCACAGGTTATAAGCTTGTTTATAAAAATAATTGGCTCCTATACACGTAATTCTTAGTTATATTTTATTTAATGTTTATATTTACATTTGTTTTTATTTACTATTCTGTATCTTAGAATTATTCCGAGCTCTGTAAAAAATTATAAGGTTAACTCTGGAGCTCTGTTTATTTTTCATAAATAAAGGGTTTATATATATAACCCTAATCTGGTTTTTATTAAGTAATAGTTTTAAAAGAAATACTGTTTGGTTAATAATCCTGTTTATATACTTAGCTGTTAATTCCTATAAACTTTTATTTGTATCAGTATACTATTACTGTAACTCTAGTGTAGTTTACCATTTTCTTTTCCTGCATTTTTATTTAGTTATACTAGGTAAAAATAGTAAACACAAAATAACCATAACACTGTTTTTCATAATATTTTAAACATTGAAATAAATTTACTCTGCTATCTACAGATACAAAATCCTATCTACAATTTTCATTCTCTTAAGAATTCTTTCATCTACTTAAAGCATTCTAACTATGCTAGAGTACGACCTGATTTCCAAGTGGGGAAAAACACAGTTTAGAAATTTATTTTCATTCTATTTCACTATTCTCTAAACCAGTTTCATTTCTATAACAATCTAATAAGAATACAAATCTAACATTTAACAACTCTGAACTTTTAACATTCATATAGCAGTTAAACTAAGATTTATTTAACTTAAATAGTAAATAAAATAACATGGAACCTGTTGAGTACAAGATGACAATAGCTTTAAGAGGTCATTCCTCCCTACCAAACTCCTGGAGAGCGCTCAAACAATGCTTCCTCAGGACCCCCGCGCATGTTCCTAGTCTTCTTGGATGAGAGCTGGTGGAGAATGCAAACAGCAGAACCCTTTGTCAACTGACTTGTTCAATACCTCAGTAAAACACTCTACTCTCAGCAGTATGATCTTTAGCTTAAAAGCTGCAACTACATCAATCAACAGTTATCCCCTCAAACACTTTCTAGATTTCCCTTCCATTGAATTTCTCTGAAGTACATTCATTCACCCTGAATGATCACTTCTCTAGAATGAGTAGCCTGAGCTCTCTTCAATGGGAATTTTTATAAAGATTGCCTAGGTCTTTTGGGTTAGTTTTCCTTAATTGAGCCACCTGCCTTGATTCCACTTTCTTGGGGAATAATGACGAAAAATGTAGGGAGGTTGCCACCTGCATCAGTTGGAAGTGGTTTGAGGATGCTGCCACATGTCAATTTTCTCTCCACCCAGTCTCCTCCACCAATTTGACCAGTAAACACTCTTTTAATAGCTCTCCTAAGTTGTTGTCTCCTCCTTTATTTATTTATAAATAAAATATTCAGAATTTACATTAAATATCCTTGACCCCACTGGGTCATCAATTACAACTTAGCATAAAATTTAACATATTGTTCCTCAAATAATATAAAATTGTTTTTGGAAAATTGGGGCATCGTCATCCTCTACATTGTGAGCATGATGTCTTCTTTTGTAGTTCTTTTTTTTTTCATAGGACAATTTCTAGCAAAGTGTCCTCTCTCATCACATGTATAGCATCTGAGTTTGGATAGATCCTTACTTGGTCTTCCAAAGCTATCTTTCTGGTGAGAATGCTTACCTTGGTGATGATGATTGTCCCTTCTGATTTTCTTGGAGTGTACTGTGAGAGCTTGATCTTCATTTCCCATCTTTTCTTCTTGAGCTTCTTCTTGTGAGAATTCTTCCCACAACCTACTAAACTTGATTAGCTTCTTTCTGGAAAAAATTCCTTGGATGAAGGAATCCCATGACCTAGGGAGACCATTCAAGGTGGTCATCACAATTTCTGCATTCTCTATTTATTCATCCACTGCTTCAAGTTGTTCCTTGATTTGAGAAACCCTTGTGAAGTATGACTGTATGGTCTCTTCATTCTTGATCTTTACATTCTTTAACTGGTTCCTCAAGGTCATCTTCCGATTAATGTTTTTCCCTTCAAATAGCTTGGTCAGGGCATCAAACATTGATTTAGGTGTGTTTAGGGAGGACACATGTGGTATGAGGTGATCCTTGATTGAATCAGCAATAATCCTCTTAGCCATGACCAATTTCCTTTTGTGTAAGGCCTTAGCCTCATCTCCCTCTAGAACTGGAACCTCTTCACTGATGTAAGAGTCCAACTCATTTCCTTCCAGGACCAGGGAGATCCTATACTTCCAGGCTCGAAAGTTATCAACTCCCTCAAGATTTTCATCAAGATTGGTGTGATGAGACATCTTAACTGAGAACCTCAAATAGAAATACAAAGGATTTAGATCTTACCAGTTAGAGAATCTGAAAACTGGATTTGGAGCTAATCTTCTGTAGTGTTGGTTTTTTGGTTCCAGGGCAGATTAGGGTTTCATTTTCCTGGATTTCTACCCAACTAAAAACCTTGAGTTTTGTCTCTAAAATTCGATTTTGAGGAGGAGAGCAATCCTAGCTTGGGCTCACTCAAAAATCCTCCTTAAGTAAAAAGCCCTAATTTCCCAATGTAGTGGTAGGTCAAAAACTAAAAGTGCTCAGAATCAGATTCTGCTTCGATAGAAAGATGTGCTGTTCAATGGAGGTTCATACTAGCCTCCTTTTGCTGATGGATTGTGGAGAGAGACCCAAAAATTAAGAAGCCCTAGCTTCTGCAGCAGCAGAATGTCTTCTTCTCAGGTTAGCTCTAATACCATGTTAGATTTTTATCATTTATACATTATTATATTAGGATCTTAACTGAGAGAATAACAAGCACAACAATCAATCACAAGAGACAACGGACACAAATATTTTCCTCGGGGAAACCATAAAGGAGAAAACCCCACAACTTCCTCAGAGATAGAATAAGCACCAATGGAAACAGTAAAACCCAAAGATAGTAAGATGATCTCCAACATCTTTTCTCTCTCTCTTATCCCATCTCCTTCTCTCTCAGTTATGCACTACAGCTAAGTGTGAGTGACTTGTGTGATAAATAGAGAGGCTCACTCTCTATTTATACTAATTCCCGACTTGAAAATAATTCACCAGGGTTGACTTCTCTAGGAGAGTCTAATACTCTAGTGCCACGAAACTGTGGGGACTTTGACCCCTGATCAACTAGGAGGGTTAACCTCCATGACTTTACGTGACTTGTTTACATTACTTATTCTCTCGATAGGGACATCGGGGCCCTAATCAAATACAATATATGAAATATACAAGTGAATACATTCCGAAGTTACAAATACATCAACATGTAGAGTCTGTTAAATTTGTGAACCATTGATCTACATGAAAATGATAGCAATTGTGAAGTAGGATTATGTAGTGGAATATCAAGAACAATGTACTCTGAACAAGAGAAATTTGAGATAAATCTGATAAGAATTGATCAGTTAATTACAACATTAATCTTTATTCATTTATCAATAATACAATGATTATACAATAAAGAGAATTCGAATGCCATGGATAGGATTCAAATCTACCAGCTCAAGCTGACTGAATAGCTAACTCAACGTGTCTAAATCACTCCTGGAGGCTCACTAGCCTAACTTCATATGTCTAAATCAGTCTACAATAAGTTAACTGATGAGGTAGGTGGAAAAGGGCATCACTCTCCCTTCATGCATGCATAACTGGTGCTAGGCTAACTGATTGTAAAGGTTGAATCAACATAACTGCTTACCTACCATAACCAACTCATGGAGGCTGCTGGTGGCACTCAGAGTGGGCTCCTATAATGTAGGAATTGGCACCAATGGCACCAATGGCACCAGTGGCACTAATGGATCGGTGGCACCAATGGCACCAAACTTTAGTAAATGACTCCTAATTTAGGCAAGGTGATCAATTAGACTATATTTGGTTAAGGGAAGATGAAATAATCCTAACAGAGACATCAAAGCCCGAGTGAGTTATTGATTTCAAATTGGAGAAATTTATGGAGCAATTATGATCAATGAAGATCATGTCTTTCACAATCTTTAACTTAGGAAATTTCCATCTAAATAAAAAAATGCATTCATGGTCAAGGATACTAATATGAATAACTAGGTTGGTGAGACTAATAAGAATAACCTAATGATATAATCTCAAAGTAGTGTATTAGTCTATATAGTGCATTGAAATGTTTTTACAATGATAAAATTTAGATGCTTTTATACAAATGAAAACTAATTTATATCAATGGTTAGAGTTCATAAAACTAATAAAAAAAGCCACAAATTGATGTAAATGCATTACTATAATCCGTATTAAAAACATGCATAAATTAATAAAAATGTAAAACTTTTATGTGAATAACAAACAAAATAACTGGGGAGGCAAGTGCAGGTGGGATAATCTTTGATCTCGGAGGAAATACAGTCACTTCCTTTGCCTGGGGAATTGGATGAAAGACTAATAATGAAGCTGAATGGATTGTGTTGTATCTTGGCTTGGAACTAGCTAGACAGAACAACATAAAAAAAAATTGGTCTTTGGAGAATTAAAACATGTCATTCAAAAGATGAGGACAGGCTAGAATTATGGCGCAACCAACTGTAAAAGAATATACGAGTGCATTTGTCAAAACAACACAACTCTTCAAGCCACATATTACCATATTCTAAGAAGCAATAATGTTACATCGGATAGATTGGCAAATCAAGGCACTAAAAATAAATTGGGAATTGTCTCAACTAGGGGCCACCAACACCACAAATATGTTCTCTAGGCCCTATGTTCCTTGGGGGTCATCTTGGTCACGTCTCTCGAACACCCCTGTCGCTCACCTCAGCTGCATACTTAACACGTGTCCCTTTATGCAACTGCATTGGACTTGTGGCGGTCACGACCATGTGACAAAGTTATTAAATAGTCCTTCCTCCTTGCGATACGAAAATCACACAGAATTGTTGGCATGATTCTCAGATCTGTTGAGAATGATGAGTTCCTTCACTCCATTTTCCACCCCTCTTTGTGAGATGGAGAAACATTCTTCTAGCAACATTTATTCCGAAAGAGACATAACCTGTCTGTTCGCAGATTTGTTTAGCACACAGGTTGAGCGCGACCTGGCGTTCCTGTCCTCCAACGGCTTCATTGGTGAAGAGCCTCCATGGTTAACAAAGGACCAACTCAATTCTCTCATCTCTGTATTTCTAATACCCGCCTCTGACTCTCCCTGCAACGTTGGTCTTTCTATACTACAGAACCATCCTCGTGTTAAGGATATCATGGAAACTTCAAAGGGCATAGAAGAAACAAAAGTATCTCTCTCAGAAATGAAAAGTGGAATGTGTTGGATCTTCAAAATGGTAGGAACATGCGTAAATGAAAACATGGAGCCGACAACTGATGCAAAGTATATGGAAACCCAGATGGTTTCCAATGAATCCAAAATATATGATAACACCCGTGATCTTCACGAAATGATGGGGACAATTGACATAATCAAGGAGGAGGTTTAAAAGCTAACCAGCATGAATTAGTGCAACCATTGCCAGGAAACTCCAACAGTTGGTGACTACCAGATGGAAGAACCCTCGGTCGCTCAGTCAATTCGAGGGATTGGAGAACATAAGAAATAGGTCATTTACATATGTATGTTTAATGTTTTTTTGTATTTTGCTGAAAAACAGTTTGTTAAACAATACCCTTCCATGGGTTTAAAATACTTCAGCAAAAACTTGAGAATTATCTACTTCTCAGTTAGTAGTATAGAAACCTATGTCTCTTTTTATTTCAACGGCTCAAAAGTTTGGTTTTATACTCTATAAGGATAGTTGTGCTCAGCCTTTTTTTACATATATATTTTCTCCTATTTCTATTAAAAAAACAATAAAAAATATACATTAATAAATTTTAAATTACCATGAAAAAGCCTTTTGTTTATCATCGAATTTAAAAGACTATTTGTAACATATAAAAATACAAACAAACTTTGTCATAAACCAACCCTCCACACACATAACTAATAGGAATAGGTATAGGTAGTATCATGACCTTAGAGGATTATATGATTATATGTTGCTATGGGCAAAACTTGATTAAGGTTATCGTTGAAGATAATGTTGCAAAAGGAATTGGTTTGAAATTAAAGAAACACATATAAAAACAACTACATAGGATCAAAGCTATCAATATAATCCATGTTATTTACACTACACATAATGATTAATACAAGACATTTACACATAATGATTAATACAAGAAATTGTGGGGTATGAGCCATAAAATTAAATGCTAAAAAGCAAAACTTGATTAAGGTTACCATTGAAGATAATGTTACAAAAGGAATTGGTTGGAAATAAAAAAAATATACATATAAAAAAAACTACATAGGATCAAAGTTATCAATACAATCCATGTTATTTACACTCACACAATGATTGCTACAAGACAATGTGGTCTAAGCAATAAAATTAAATGCTAGAAAGACATAGTAGGTAAAGAATGTATGCCATGTCACTGAGATGGAATGGTTTCACTACAGGTGTCCCAAATTTGGGAAAGTAGTTATTATTAAAATATTCATCTTATATGGTTCCAAAAAAAGTTTAACATTCACAGGTGTCCCAAATTTGGGAAAATAGTTATTATTAAAATATGCATCTTATATGGTTCCAAAACCAAGTTTAAATCTTTGGTACATGACCAAAATAGCCCAATCTATAAGGTAGATAGGTATTTGGAAAAAAAGCACTTAAATATAATCACGAGCATTCAAAATAATACTATCCTAAAAGTTGTAACAATTTCCTTGTCATAACTTCTATGATGAATGACTTTTTCTTTTTTGGTTTTCTTAAAAGTGGTTTCTATTTTTGTTTGCTTCGCCGACGTAACATTGTGAATCTAAGTTTCTGCATGTTTGGTAAAATCTAAGTAGCCTGATCTATAGAGTAGAGGTAGCGAAGCGGAGAGAGGAAATTATTTCGGTGATTAGGGTTTGCCAGGCTTATTGCAGCTGGTATCACCTTATCTCTGGGCACCTTACCTGGTTTACTGGCTGGGATTCTATGCCTTGACTGCTTCTTTTTGGTACGGCATTTTTGAAGACCAACCGTTGTGCTCCATTTGGGATCCTTGTTTTGCCATGCACGTTGATGCCTGGNGTTTACTGGCTGGTATTCTATGCCTTGACTGCTTCTTTTTGGTACGGCATTTTTGAAGACCAACCGTTGTGCTCCATTTGGGATCCTTGTTTTGCCATGCACGTTGATGCCTGGTCTTTGCGCTTCTTGACTGCTTGCGGCGGGGATTTGAACCCTGTCACCTCTGCCTTTCGGACGACGACTTTTGTGAGGTTGCATTATTGTTATTGCGCCTTTTGGTCAGGTATCGAACCTTTGTCAAAACCTTCAACGTGTTTGCATGATCAACATTTGTGGGTGCCAGTTGTGATGAGTGACGAACTCCTTGGTTGACTTTTCGTGGCGAACAACATGATCACGAGAACCGGTGTTTCGTTGTGACCAGGTACCTTTCAACACTGTATTTTTTATTTGTCTTATTTGTTTTGGTCTAGGGCTTGGTATAAACTCGATTTTCAAAGGGTTTATGGACATTTTTGTCGGTCACCTCACATGGAGTTCACCCTCGCACCTAAGGGTTAGTACCAACCATGATTAAAAAGCGGGAATCTATTTTTTATCTTCTTCCTGGTTTGTTGGTTGGGTTTCAGTCTGTTTTTGGTTTTCGAACTGTTTGTGGTGGTTATATCTGCTTGTTCTAGCGGTTTTACCCTAGATAGTTGTTTTGGGGTTTTTCTTAGGCACCGGTGTTGGATGGGTATTCTGGTTTAGGGTTTGTATCTATTTGACCTTGGTTGTCAGTAGTTTTAGCTGCAGTGGTTAGGGTTTTCATGGCTGGTAGCTTGGGTTATTGGTAGTAGTGATGGGTGTTTCTGCTGGTAGCCTTGTCGGTTGTATCTGTTTGACCATGGTTATTGTCGTGAACCGGTAATTGCTTATACTTGTAGTTTACTCGGGTGGTTGATTGGGGTTTATCACAGGCGCCGGTTCTGGTTGATTTTTTTTGGTTAGGGTTTACTTCAGTTTTGACCATGGTTGTCGGTGGTTTTGGTTGCACCGGTTAGGTTTTCCGTGATTGGAAACCTGGTTGTGGGCTGCAGTGCCTTTGGTTGTTGGTTGTATCGTTTTGAACGTGATTATTGGCTTGTAGTTGATTTGGGTTGGGTTTCCTGCAGCCTGCCTGTCTCAATTGTGGTTGACCTTGGTCGTCGGTTTTGTATTGTACCCCTCGGTGGGTGTTAATATGTCTTCAGGTGATAACTCGGTTGCCCCTTCTTTGGGTGGTGGGGGTTCTAAACCTGCCCGGTTGCAGCTTTCTAGCCCAGCTCACCGGAAAGCAAAGGCCCTTAAGGCACTTGATGCTAAGCACCATTTTGTATTAGGTCATGATGTCTACCTTGATAAGGTGGAATCCCTTTGTCATAGGGCACTCATTGGGAGGCTGGAGTACTGTTCTTTGTCCAACAAAGAATGGGTGGAATGGGTGACTTTTCATTGGAAGCCCATCATCCACTATGTTCCTTTGATCAGTCTGCTTGCAAACAATTGGTTGGTTTTTGTCTTCATCGAGGAGGTAGATGCTACTCACATTCTAGGGTCTCTCTGGATTGTTCTGAGGGGATCCTTGGTCCTGAGTCGCTGGCACTCAGGCTTTGATCCTCTCATGAAAAGGGTAACCATTCATCACATGTGGTCCCTCTTACCTGTATTACCCTTCCCTCTATGGAGTAAATATATTCTGACTGGCCTGGAAAACTTGCTTGGTCGTTACATTGCACTTGAAAAGGATTTTCACGTGATTTTTGACAAGCGGTTAGCCAAGGAGTTGGTAGAACTGGATATTTCCAAAGGATTACTTCTTGAGGCGGACCTTATCTGTGGTGACCATGTTATTACATAAAATCTTGACTACCTGCACATGCCTTTCAGATGCAATTTCTGCCATGAGACCGGTCACTTGCAGAATTCCTGTGCTCTTCTTCGTAGTGGTCGTCCTGTTAAGCAAGGGTTTGATATTAGTTCTGGGTCTGCTTCTCCCTTACCTGAAGTCTATATCCTTCCAGAGCATCCTTTGTCTACTTCTCCTGAGGTGATATATTCCTCCTCCTCTCCTACACCCTATGAAGGACTATTGAAGGGAGAACTTATGTTTATTGAAGATATTGAAGTCTGTGCTCGTCTTCCTCTTTCTTTGGCTCCTGATTTAGCACTGTCGATTCCCTCTTCTTCACCTATTACTCGGCCATCTAAACTTACCGATGAAGGTCCCCCCCCCTTTCACTTTGGAACACTTCCCTTCTCTCTCAGCTTCCTCCTCTTCTCCTCTGTCCCTCTCGCCTGGGGCTACCTCTTCACCTGTCACTATGACCTCTAGTCCTAGAGATGCCCCTTCTTTCTTGGATCCCTCTCTCTTAAACTCACTTTCAATCTTTATGGATAAGGACCCTATATATCCTTCCCCGCTCCCCCTGGACTCTATCTGGTTTAAAAATGTTACAATCTGTAAGGCAAAGAAACCTTCACCCGATGATCCAGGGAACTTGGGCCAGTATACTCCTCTCTCTTCTTGTTTAAAGAATGCTGCTAGGCACCCTTGTACTTCACCCTCCTCTTCTCAGGCACTTAGAGCAAGCTTACCTGACGGGTATGGTTCCCCATGAAGATTGTATCCATGGATATTTGAGGTTTTGGAGGGCTTACCAAACAAAAATCCCTTGGCTCTCTCTTCTAGCATTAAATATTAATATGATTCTATTACAAGAAACTATGTGTAATTTTTCCCAAGCTCTTCTTGTGTTCTCCAAATTCAAACTTGGGTGGGAATTCTGTGTTATTGATGCTTCTGGTTTGTCTGGAGGTCTTCTGGCTAGTTGGGAACCCTCTCATGGTTTGCTGCAAAGCCTTCTCCTCCTTTGCTAGTATTATTCTTCAAGCTAGTATTAAAGGTTTATATGAGATCTTCTCCATTTTTAAATGTTATGGACCTTATTCTCAGAGAACTGTTTTTTGGGACAAATTGTTGGCTAGTGGTTTACTATCCTTACCTAATTTGCTCTTAGCTGGTGACCTAAATTTTACTATTTCTTCTTCTGAAATTTGGGGCCTGAAAGCTAGGATTGATCCCTTATCTCCCTACTTCGCTCAGCTACTTTCTAGAAACCATCTGGTAGACCTCTCCATGAACAATCCTAGCCCCACGCAGAGGAATGGTCATGTTGGGGATGCATGCATTATCAAAAGACTGGACTACTTCTTATCGTTTGACCATCTTCTTCCTTGCCTGGCATTATACAAATCCTGGGCTACTCCTTCATATGTTTCAGACCATTATCCTATTTTCCTAGAATGGGGACCTAGACTGGCTTCTCAGTGCTATCCTTTTAAATTTAATAGGGCTTGGCTCCTTGAAGATAATTTTGCTTCTCTTGTATCTTCCTCTTGGAAGTCTCCTGTGACTTCGGGACCCACAAACTATCTGGATGCTCTCTCTCTAAAGTTGGGAAGACTTAAAGGCACTGCTAAAGGATGGGAAAGAAGGAAAACTTGTGAAAGGAAACACCAGTTACTGGATATTAATTTTGAGATCTCTGATATTATTCTGATGGATTCTGGTGTTCTAACCGCTGACAGTGCTAACAGGTTGAAAGATCTTCAAGCTTCTAAAGGGATATTTTTGGCTCATGAGGTCACCACTCAGAGGCTAAAAAGCAGAGTCCTTTGGCTTAAGGAAGGGGATGCCAACACAAAGTTTTTTCATGCTTATGCTTCCGCTAGAAGAAACCCCAAATATATTTGGTCACTTAATGATATTGAGGGTAATGTATATGCAGATGATGATTCTCTTAAGAAGTTGGGTAAACAACATTTCAATGATTTATTTAAGGATGACAAGTCTACTAATATTGCTAATCAACTGAAGCTAATTAGAATATTCCTAACATTGACCCAGGATGAGGATGTGGATTGCTTCCTTAAGCCTATCACTCTTCAAGAGGTTGAATATGTTCTTGGAGGTTTCAAGAAAGATAAAAGTTCTGGTCCTGATGGTTGACCAGTTGATATCTTCCTGGATTTTTTTGACCTGATTGGGGAGGAGTTGGTACTTGCTGCTGAACAGGCTAGGAATGAAGGGTGTGTTACTGGTTCAATCAAATCCACCTTCTTGACTATGATACCTAAGTGTGAAAATCCTTCCACCTTTGCTGATTTTCACCCCATCTCTTTATGCAACCTTGTCTACAAGCTTATCTCAAAAATTGCTGCTCTATGTTTAAAAACTTTGCTTAATAGGACCATATCTACTCAACAGTTTGGTTTTTTAAAGGAGCGAGAAATTACTGAACCTGTTGGCATTACCCAATAGGTTTTGCACTCCGTCAAAACTAGGAATGCAAATGTCATGGTTCTTAAGCTTGATCTAGTCAAAGCCTTTGATAGGGTGAATTGGACCTTTCTGAGACTTCTCCTTCTACAAATTGACATTCCTCTGATGGGTGTTAATTGGATCATGGGTTGTGTCACCAATTCTTGTTTTGTTGTCTTAGTCAATGGAACTCCTTCGTAGTTTTTCCCTGCTTCAAGGGGCATCCACCAAGGTTGTCCTTTATCGCCATTATTGTTTATCTTGGTCATTGAGAGCCTCAGCATGATCATTATGGATGCTCAACAAAAGGTTCATATTACAGGTTTCCAGTACTCACCAAGTCTGTCTCTAACTCATCTGTTATTTGTTGACGATGTGGTCCTATTTGGGATTGGTACTGTAAATGAATGGGGACCCTATAAAGCCTTGGACTTATTATGTTCAGCTACGGGTATGGCTTTTAACACAAAAAAATCAGCTTTCCTATATCAAAATGTTGATGAAGAGACTTGTGGACAGATTACAGCTCTCCTTCCCTACAACTTGGATCCTATCACTTCAGGGTTTAAATACTTGGGTTTTTGCTTGAAACCTCTGGGTTATAGATCCTCAGATTGGCGTTGGATGGTGGAAATGTTTGAAAATAAGATAAAGAATTGGACCTATAGATTGCTTACTCTTGGAGGCAGAGTAGTGCTCATTAAATCGGTTCTTACAGGGCTTGCGTTTTATTGGTTTGCTCTGGCTAGATGACCTAAATCCGTTCTGAATTTGTTGAGGAGCTCAATATTTACTTTTCTATGGGGGAATTCTAAGGGTCATCAACGATACCACTTGGCTAGTTGGAGAACTGTTTCTGTCCCTTATGAATTCGGCAGTTGGGATATTAAGAATTTGGAATGGTTTGGAATCTCACCCAAACTGAAGAGTTTATGGAAGATTCTAATGGGGAATGGTATTTGGAGCCGTATCATTTCACACAAATACTTAAAAAATAGACCTTTGGAGGACTGGATCAGAGCTCAAAAATTCTTTGTCATTGGCACTTCTTATTTCTGGAATGGATTTATGAGAATTCTGTCTTGGATTACTTGTAAACTTGGATGGAAGGTGGGTGATGGAAGGAAAATCCGTTTGGGTGTCGATCCTATAGCAGGCCTTGATGCTCTGTTTTCCTCTTAGTAATACTAGCTTGTGAGAATCGTCATACAACTTATAGTTGGTAGCACTCTTATAACTGAAATTAAACTTTCCACATGATCCTCAAAGGATTCATCAACTCTTCGATTCATCTGGAATATATCATCCCTTGTCTCTCATGCTTTATAGTAATCACGATACATATTAGAGAAGGTTCCTTTCTTTTGATCCCAAGTATTGATGTTGCTCCCTCTTAATCACATAAACCACCTTAAGGATGCATATTTTAAGGTTGAAGGAAACAACTTGATTTTCTGAGAGTGATTTTTGTACTCATATGTTCTACATAGAACCTCGAATTCAAATAAGAAAATTTCTGGGTCTCCTGTAGTTAGAACATGAAAGTGATGAAGGATGACAAGATTTATGTTCTTCATTTTGGCTCCTTCCTCTATCTCCCTAATGACAAATTGGTACTCCTCATCTTCTCCTTCTTCATGTTCAAACCTTACATACCTCCTCTAGTGGGATTCATTTCCTCCTTTACTTTCATCTCATGGTTGTTCTTATACATCCCCCATTATGATTAGGGTATCAAGCCTCTAATCAAAGGATGGATTTTCCCTCTCAAGATTCTTTGATTCTGAAGGGAAAGGATGAACTGTAATTGGTTTAACCTTGACATCAACTTTATCCTCGACATGAGTTGTCACCACTATGTGAATTAACTCAATGAGAACCTTTTCAATAGTATGGGTCATTGAGGCAGAGTCCTATTGCTGGGCTTGTTTCTCTTGGGCTAAATATGGAATAAGGTCTAGAAAGAAATATCTTATATCGGTCTCACCTTCTTTTCATTCATAGCTTTTTTCTCTTCTTGTAAAATTTTTCGTAGGTTGATGAGTCAGGATTAAATACCAAATTCAATCCAAAACTCCATGATGGGTTGAATTCTTTCACTTTTATTTTCGCTTATATTTTTTCAGTGATTAGAATTATAAAATTGGTAATGCTTCCCCAACAATGGTGTCAAAAAGTGACGGGCTCTAGTAATGCTTATTATCTAAAACCAAGATACACTAGGACCTTACTTGAATTATCAACTTGGGGATGTAATATTCTGAAACTTCCTGCACTATATATGAATTTTATACCTTCTCAGTGTTTAAGTAATTGGGGGGGGTGTGGGGTGTTCTTCTTGTGGATGATGTTTTAAAACTAACACTATACAACCATAAAATCATACAACATTTACCAAACTAAATCTATTCAACCATGTAAACTGGTATATAGAATTTCTCAGATAAGGATGTAGAGCAATCAAACTCCAACTTTTAAATTACCAAATTTAATCTTAATCTCATCTCGTTCAATCAACTAGTTGCATTGCTACAACTTGGGGTATGTAGAATGAAATCAATGAACCACACATTAACCATAAATCCAAATAATGCAAAAAAAGAATATTTAAATGTAATCAACTTAAACTAACAATCATATGAAAGCTACAACAAAAGGTAAACAACTAATCTAACAACATGTTAAAACTACATGAAAATGCAATCAAATAATCTAACAGATTTAGTAACAAAAAAAATCTAAGGTAACTACACAAAAAATAAGAACTAAGATCCACCATGTGCTATAAAGCGGGTTCTCACCCTATAGCACAGGTAATCTGGTCTCAAATCACAATCACAGAACACAAATAACTAAGGAAACTACTTAGCCGATTTTTATTTCAAAAATAATGAGCAAGTAGGGATCGTTCTTCAGTGCTTGGTTATGTTCTTGTATAGAAATTATCCTCAATTAAAGTACATATTCCCTTTTTTATGGAAGCATAAAATAAAGGAGTATCTTAATAGTTTCTTTACATTGAGAGTTGTTTTCCCTAAAAGAGGAAATGTGGTGAAATGCATTATCAATAAAGAGGGCATGATCTATCAGCATAATGAGTATTGATATACTTGTTTTAATTGCTTGATGGTGTCATGCTTCTGATCGTGCTTCATCGGTCTTAGCAGTTGATACTGAAAATTATTCGCATTTCCTACCCATCTTTCAACAAAAAGTTGGTCGATAAGTGCTACAAGAATATTGGTTAGTAACTGTTGCAGAAAAGCTCGTCATCAACACTAGTGAAGACTCCAACAACAAAGATCCATTCCCAACTTGCAACTGTAAACCAAACTACTTCCACAATTGTATGTATATCTTAGTCATTAGCTCAACCCATAGTATAATTTACTCATTTCAACATAAAAAAAATAAAATGCATTTATATGTTTCCAAGAGTCGAGGACGTGGGGGAAATATATGAAAATGGATAAAAACTATAAGGAATGTAGCTGAATAACCATAAATATAGTGGAGGGAATTGATCATTTACCATGCTCATCAAAGCATACAAAAGTTCAATATATTTGAATCCTTGAGTCATAAAGCACTTTCTTGTGAAGAAATAGAGTCCTTTAATCATTTATTTTCTTGTGTTTTGAATTACCTATAAATATAAGAAAATAAATAAAATCAAATTGTTGTTTTACCTCTGGAATTTTTTTCGTACCTTATGGACCACTTCTCATATCAATATTTACACTACATGTATGGCTACACTACTATATTTTATGTATTTTATTCATTTATTGAAGGATACCACATAACACAAGCCCTTGCCACTAGATTTTGCGACATAAACACTACTATAACTACTTAACTTGAAGAACAAAAATGAATGAAGTTGTGCAAGAGACTACATTCCACCTCATGATATGTGTAGAAGAATATGAGAGGAATTTGAAATAATGGAAAGAAGAAAATTGGACAACTTTAGATGCTAAAGAATAACATCGAATAACTCAAGCAACATGTAGAGTTCAAAACAATGACTCGTATATATAGTCATAATAAAAGACTGGACGGGATGAAATGAATCACCCAATGGTAATGTTGGTGAGTGGTCTTGAGCTTTCTCTAGTTGACGTGTTTTAGTGGTATTTATCTAGATTTTGATATAGATGCTTCTCTAAACAAGGAGATAATGGTTCATAAGAAATGATTTTATGTAAAGCATTTGATGATAGTTACATGGGAAAACTAGAGGTGACATGCTTAGATATTTGCAATGATGATAAAGAATTTCATCGTTTGTACAAATCATTAACACTCCAAGGAAAAGGCTTTGTAGGAGAGGTTGTAGTGAATGTTTTTAGAGTTACAATATTGGTCAAAATTCTTAAAAAAACCTCTGTTACAATTTCTGCAAATGATAACGAATGTTTTAGCGGAGGATTTTATTAAAATGTATTATAACTAGAAAAAACAATGGGTGACTCAAGGCTATTGTGGATGTTTTTTTATCGATGCACTTTATTACAGAACACACCGACGCTGACAAATATAACACACACTGGTGCTTTTGAAAGAAATAAATTCTTTGTTGCACATAAAAATTTGAGCACGAGTGCGCACCAAACTTCTAATTGGAACCAATGTTTTATAATATTTGATATGCACTGATGCTAGTATATTAAATGTAGCACCAGTGCTTTTGGACTATTGAAAAAAAACGGTGCTTTATACCAATATATGCACCAGTGCTTTATGTTAAATGTAGCATCGATGCTTGTGGACTATTAAAACACACCAATGCTTCATACCAATATATGAATTGGTGTTGTATATTAAAGGTAGCACCGATGCTTACAAATAATTAAAAAGCACTAGTGTAATAATTAAAGGAAAATTTAGCGATAAAGTTGATTGGGACATTGAATGCCACTTTATTTTAAAAATTTAACAGTGTGGTTAATACACAATAGCGCACCAAGGCATAATAATAGAAAAATATCTAGGGCATGCAAAGAGTTTATGTTGCACCAGATCTATGTTGATTTAAGCGCACCAGTGTGACACTCTTTCAAATGGAGTGGTGCAACTTTTTCTGAAATGCTCCGGTGTGATTACAACGACCAAAAGCGCCGGTGATTATTTTTTGTTTGGTGAACAATGACTATTGATATCGCACTGGAGTATCTATATTTTATTTTTATTTTGTTTAGTCCCATTATTCATCATAAATTGAAATATTTGTTGTAGTAGTATTTATTTGAATTTTTATTGTTGCGTTTGGATATGATATTTGGATTGATTTGTTATATTGTAAATTTTCGCATCAATGTAATATTTAATCATCCATATATTTAATTAGTGATGTAACATTTCACGACATTGGAGGATGCACTAGAATAAAAAGCTTCATTTTATTATATATCAATAAGAGGCACTTTCTCATATAAAACAAGATAACATAAAGTCCACAATAATCAAAATGTAAACATGCACATAATTGTTACACTTATTGGTAGCATGCTGTCTTTCAATTGGGACACTATGTCCAATACATTATACAAAATCTATTATTTTCACAGACAATTATTTCAAAATATACAACAACTTTCATTAACATACATAATATATGGATCATCATCCTTCACTAGAACTGTTGTCAATGCTCGGGCTACTTGCATGCAAACCTTGGTTATTTCGCTGAGTCTTTTTTGATTGCCTTGATTGTTTTCCTCTTATTCAACTTCCATCTACAAACATAAAATTAAAGTGTAATGAGTGTATCTACATTGCTGAGAATAATGAAAAATAAAATAGATAATATACATGAATGCAAATTGAAAAGTGACATACCATAGAAATAATTGAGTCCTGAATGGTACACATTCTTTCAAAACCAAATATTATGCCTTCTTTCAACAAGTGTTCTATTGGCTCCACTCCATACTTTGTTTCCTGCAAGTTTAAACCCCCATAACACATCATAGATTTAATATAAATGATTTATCTTGTTCTATTAATTATAAACTGAGAGAAGTAAAACAACAATATAGATACTTACAAATACCACAATTAATTTTTGATACACCAACATATACTCACAACCCCTACTTAACCAAATGTCAATCAATTCTTTTGATGGATATTCTTTGTACGTTAACACCCGTTTAAAGACATCCAAGGAGGGTCAGTGTAAAAAAATTAAAATATAAAGATCGCAACCAATATGAAGTTTTAAGTCGCCATAAGGAAATCACTAGTCACAAACTTTGGTATCAACCCCTTTTTTCCTTGTTGTCATGTCTTATGTGTTGAATGGGTTCCATTTTCTTTTCTTTTATGCAACAAAACAATTGAAAATTATTATTTAATGCTAAATTAATTAATTAAATGTATGTAATAGAAACAATCAATTATTTCATATATTTGAAGCACGCTCCTATTAATGTGGCTCCTCCTGTGATGCAATTATGTCCATTTCTTTGACCATCCCCTTGTACACTTTTTTGGACATCCCTACTGGCATATTTAAGATATCACCTCATTCATCTTTTGGGATTTTCATAATCTTCTTGAAAATGTAAAATGACATTAAACTATTTTATGCTGATATGGAAAATAAATATAGAAAGATTGATATTAATAAAGAAATGATTTGCAGTAATAATAGATACATATTCTATAAAAAGAGGTTTACAAATATTACTTTTTGAATGATTCTTTTTTGTTGTTGTATGTTTTGCTATTGCAAGTCTGACAAATCTCATTGACCATTTCTATGGAAATGCCTCTTGTAGTTTAACATGCTTCTTTCTCATTGGATTTATTTATGTATTGTACATGGAAAGTATGTCTATACTTTCTTTCCACTATATCCCTCATAGTTTTATAAAAATTTTCCTTCCTTTCATTAACTTCTAGCACAACTCCATATGAACTAAGGACCAATTCATTATCATTTGCATCTTCCATAATCTGTTTTTTCTTATGATGGCATTCCCTTATGTTGTTATTAATCCATGTATAACATTCAACATATGTGAATGAAATTATTTTAAATGTATTAGTGAATATTCTTATGTACAATGTTACTCAAAATTCAAGAAAAAAATCATATTGATTTCTTTTTTATTCATCCCTTTGCAACTTTTCCATCAATATTTTACGCCTTCTGCACTTAGATTACAAAGAAACTTATTGAGCTTCCTCATTTTTTTGCTTTGCATGTCACACATTAGTTAAATTCACAAACCATTCAAACATATTAATATGATACAAAAATTACAAAGAACTTGCCTCGTTCGCAATTTTGGATGTGCTCCCATCACGTCGACTAGAGATGTTGTGAATTGTGTTAGATTTTTATCATTTAATCAATATGATCTAGGATCTTATTTGAGAGAATAAAATGCATAGAAATAATCACAAGAGACAAGAGATACAAAGAGTTTTCCTCGGGGAAACCATAAAGGAGAAAACCCTGCAACTTCCTCAGAGATAGAATGAGCACCAATAGCAAAAGTAAAACCCAAAAACACAAAGATGATCTCCGACAGTTGTTCTCTCTCTCACTTATGCGAGCTCCTCTTCTCTCGCTCATGCGCTACAGTTGAATGAGTGTGTGTTTCAAATAGAGAGTCTCACTCTCTATTTATACTAGTTTTCCACTTGACAATTACTCACCAGGGCCGACTTCTCTAGGAGAGTCTAATAACCCTAATACCCCTCAACTGTGGGGACTATTGCCTCGACTTACAATGGAGGGTTAACCTCAATGAATTTACATGACTTTATTATATTAATGATTCTCCTGGTAGGAACATCGGGGTACAATGAAATAGTTGATATAAGATATACAAGTGAATACATTCTGAAGTTACAAATACATCAACAAATTATTGAACTCTTATTGTGCATTTTCTATCAATAAACAACCCAAACCATTAAATAGAGAAGCTATTAAGTATCCAAATAAATTACATATCTTCAAAATAAAATAAAAAATAAAAATTGGTTTGTCATTTTGGTGCGTTTTAGTATACAAAACACATTGATGCTTTCTCTGCATGAATGCATCGGTGCACTATACCTGAACGCACCATTTACAAAAGAAAATAAAAATATTTATACGTGTTTATCAGTGTGATGTATTTATTATTACGCAATGGTAATCAAAACAATGTGCTCATAGAATTAACACACCAATTTATTAATACAACTTGATCATACCAAAAGCAAGTAAGTGTTTTCTTAAAAAATAAATATAAAAAAATGGCATGGATGACATTACCGATGTGCTTTCACCTAAAATGCATATGCACATTATAACAACCAAACGCACTGAAACATGCATAAGCGTTTTGAAAAGAAAAAAAAATGAATGACAGGGTTTTGGACTCGACCCAAGAAGTGGTCCCAAGGCACCCACCACTTTATATATAAAACCACAAATCCATTAAATATAAATCCCTAAAAATAAAAAACCTAATAGTGAAACAATAGATGGATTTAAATCGCAATGTAAAATTTTGCAGCCACACAAAATGAAAGGAAGAAACAAGAAGACCATGGTTCCAACTTTGAAGGTAACTATGATTTTTTTTTGAATTTGTTTAAAATCTAAATAGGAAAACAAATAAAGCATGCATTATGATCAATAGTAAAAAATTACATAATTTAAATTTCTATTATGCAGGGTTTTGTTTGATTCATCATACCTTACAAATTTTGATATTTGGAATAATTTGGTTGCTCCAAATTCCTTCCCAGCAAGTCTCTCATCCAAAACTCTCCATTTGAAATTTCAACAAAATAATGAAATAGTGATTAGTTGTTTTTTTAAACACTCTTTAAACTTAGGTTTTGAAAATGAATTTCTTGCTCCTTTTTCAATTTATGAAAAAATAGTTTGTGTGATTTTTTAGTTTAGATTCTTTGGATTTCGGTGCATGTGCTACACAAGCGCATTGATGCATCTCAATAGGAAATGCATAGTAAATATATATTTTCAATTTTTTTTCCAGAATAGTGGTGCACTAGAAAGATATGCATGCATCGATGCACTTCTATTTTCATGATGCACAGTGGTGGCACACAATAGAAAGTTAAAACAAAATATCATATTGTGGTGCGTATTAAAAATATGGATGCAAAGGTGCGCCTTAGTATACTAATCGCACCGTTGTCAACAATATTGAAAATTGCATCGATAATTATTCACTATCTAATATACACGATAATTTATTTTATGTGTATTTTTGTAGTTGTTCTAACATAGTGCATACGTGGATTAAACATTGATGTGTTTTGTTAATTAGGATGCATTGATGCGGTTGTGTTATTATGGTGCACCATTTTTATTAAAAAACCCTATGAATTTTTATTTCAACCTAAAATGATATTCATCTCAAATGTTCTTTTAGGATTCAACCACATAAATTAGAATATTTCATAGCGTATATATATTTTTTAAACTCACCTTGTTTTTTATAAAATGGTTTCAAAATTATATAATAAGTAAGATTGTAATATGGTTCTCAAAATTTATTTTTTCGAACTGTAGACATGCATTTATTGTTGATTTTACTCAAATGCAGGGGGGAAAGGTTGTAATATCAAATGGAAAATTCTTCAAATTCCATCTCATTGCATATGGTTCAAACTTTAGCGAGTTCTCCATTTCCATCTCCAGTAAGTTCAAATTTTATTTATATTTTAATTATCTAATTGAATTTATGTTACTTATCCATGTGAATCTGAATAACAATGTACTATATTTTGTAAGATCCTGATTCAGGATCGAGTTTGGATACACCATATATTCCACCAATTACAAAATCTCCTAATATGTTATTAGGAGCAAGATACCACAAGAAGTTGGTACATGAAAATGGGCAGTCGTTTTACCCTTCCAATTGTAACATGCCATCTTCTAGCCACAATCATGGGTCATCAATGGTAATTCGTCGTGAGCTTATCTCTTTTATGACACCTTGGTAGTATGTGGTTGCTCAAAATGTCAAGGGTTGAAAGAGAACCCTCAACGTGTCACACTACCCCATTACACTAATGTTGGACTAGCCAATTTTGATGGTCCAATACCCCCTACTAAAGTAAAATATCTAACATGTTATATAGAAAAGACACATTGGAACACTAACCCAAGCTCATTTTTGGAAAAGTTGGAAGCCAAAACAACTATGTTTCATCCTAAATTGATTAACCCCTCTACTTCTATCCAGTTAACTAAAATTTATAGTGATCCAATGTATGATGCAAGTGCCACCCAAAACATCTCTACTAGGAGATCTAAGAAGTTGCATGAGTTGAGAGCAAAAATTTCCATGTACACGCGAAGGTTAGTCCAATTGTTGGAGGGTAGCGACAACTTCTCTCTTCCCATGAATTTACAAAGTAAATAATTGACCTGTTACAACCATGATTTGTATGGTGCTTGGTTGTCTTCTTTAAATGTGCTTGATGTTCGAACCAAATCCTCCTTTGTTGTAATAGTTTTATGATTTCCAAGTCTACTATAGATGTTGAAATTCTTGGATTGTTCATCCTTTTGTTGAATTTTGATCTTTTATCTTAAATGTGGAAATCTGAAGTACTTAAAAGCACTAAAAACTCATATAGGTGATATAGAAAAGACACATTGGAACACTACCCTATGCTCATTTTTGGAAAGTTTGGAAGCCAAAACAACTATGTTTCGTCCTAAATGGATTAACTCCTCTACTTCTATTCAGTTAACTAAAATTTATAGTGATACAAAGTATGATGCAAGTTCCACCCAAAACATCTCTACTATGAGATCTAAGAAGTTGCATGAGTTGAGAGAAAAAATTTCCATGTACATGCGAAGGTTAGTCCAATTGTTGGAGGGTAGAGGAAACTTCTCTCTTCCCATGAATTTGTAAAGTAAATAATTGACCTGTTACAACCATGCTTTGTATGGTGCTTGGTTGTCTTCTTTACATGTGCCTGATGTTCAAACCAAATCCTCCTTTGTGGTAATAGTTTTATGATTTCCAAGTCTAATATAGATGTTGCAAATCTTGGATTGTTCATCCTTTTGTTGAATTTTGATCTTTTATCTTAAATGTGGAAATACTGAAGTACTTAAAAGCACTAAACAATCATACATATAAGAATTCACACATGATGCACGGAATTTACCATAGGGAAACCCTCCAAAACAATGAGGGAGAAAACCCCAACAAATATTCCTTAATACAATGATAGATAATAGAGAATTTATTTTACAATTTCATATTACATTCATTAGAGGAAATTTGGGGTCTAAAATGGGCCTTATAAGAAAACGTGCCAAAATAAGTTTTTGTGAGTTGGAATTCAAGAACCAATAGAATTTCAATAAAATAAGTCAACCATAATGGTTGAATTGGCATATTTGTCATTAAAAAAAACTACTTTTTTTGTTCGTATTTTCGACATATCTCATTGTGTTTTTACTCAAATTTTGATCGGGAGAGCTCGTTGGATGCGGAATTTGATTCCGCACCCAACGAGTACCCACACTGCATACTTTTGATGGACCCCGCTACCCCAAAATAAAGAAATACCAGAAAAATGTGATGATGATGTCATCATCACATTTTTTCAGGCATTTCTTGTTTTTGGGGTTGCGGGGTCCATCAAAAGTATGCAGTGTGGGTACTCGTTGGATGCAGAATCAAATTCTGCATCCAACGAGCTCTCCCAATCGAAATTTGAATAAAAACAAAGGGAGATATGTCGAAAATACGAACACAAAAAGTAGTTTTTTTCTTTCTTCCTCCAAAATTAATCAATATTATTTTATTATTTTAACTATTATTTTATTATTTTCCTTAGGAGGCCCATTTTAGACCCCAAAATTCCTCTAATGTGGCACCCCTGGTGCAAGATAAGAGAGAAATGCAAACACCCTAGGTGTAATCACCAAGAAAAAGAGAAAAGAGAATGATTGGTTTATCTAACTGTATGCCCTGCACACAATTTAACTTACAACTTTAGGTCTCATGTAGAGAATAATGAATGCTTGCATGGGAGAAAGTGGTCTCATGAAAAAACAAGAAAATCCCGTATGGGATAATATCTCTACACCTTGATTTCATCAATATTGCATTAACAATTGCACAATACCTTTTCATTGTTAGCATATATCTTTTCTCTTCTGACTTCAGGATGAACTCACCTTCTAACCAAATGATAGACCACTTAGTTAGGATGTTAACTCAAGGGTTGTCATGCAAGTGTCGTAACTTAAGTGTCATCTTTTAGTTTAACTGAAGTATCATCATGCAAACCACTTTTAGTTCACTAGATCTTCTTAATCTATTAATACTAGGTTAATTATCTTAACTGAATATCTTCTTGATTGGATCACTTAAGTGATTAATTTGAGTTCTCCTTAATTAGTTGAAGTATTCCTTGTTAATATCACTTGAAGATAAAAAATTCAAGTTCTCCTTAATTTTCTGAAGTCTTTACCATGATCAATTGGAATTCTCTCTAATATCAATGCAAATTATCTTTATCTCTTATCTCATCTGCATGGTCCACATGTATCAAATTTAATTTATCTATCATATCAATTATACTAAGGAGATTTGTCCAATGATGTGATCATTTTGTTTTACTATCATTCCAAGTGGTCATATGCTTATGTAATTCACTCTAGAGATGGCGAGTCTCTAGAGGATACATAATAGCTCATCCATCTCGACTGACCATGGTTCGTAATACATCACACATTATTAATGCTTCAACATGTAAAGCATTACTTCTACACATGAGGTACCACCTCAACACGCGAGGATATGACTTGACGCACAAGTCCTTAGTCTTGTCCAACAAGACTATACAACATCATCACTTTGACATATCAAAGTACATTCCTTAACACATGAGGCTGAGCCTTTACACATAAGGTTGCTTATTCATTCTCGATTCCAACTCCAGAATCTACTCCAAGTTTCCCGAGTGCAACTCAAGCTCCCTAAGGCACTACCTTAATACATGAAGCCCAATCATGGTGCACAATATTAGCTTGGATAATGACTCATGATGTTGTAACTTTAACACTCCTTCTCAGCAAGGGAGGCATTCTCTTCCTTGCCAGGTTTGTCTTGGAAGTACCTATACTTTGTCATGGATAAGGCTTAGTAAACATATATGCAATCTACTCATTAATAACAATATACTGAAGTCTTATGACACCTCTTTGAACCATGCCTTTGATGTAGTGATACTTCATCTCAATGTTTTCGACTTGTCATGAAATAGATAGTTTTATGAGAGCTTAATGCAGCTCTAATTGTAAGAGTGAATGACAGTAGTTTCAAGCTTCCCATTGAACAAGCTAGCAAGTAACTTCCTAATCCACACAAGTTATCGGCAGGTGGTACTAGCTGCAATATACTCTGCTTATGTAGTAATTTGGGCTATTGAGCCCTGCTTCCCGTTGGACCAAAGCATCATAGTTGTACCCAAGCTAAAACAAAATATGGATTTACTCTTTCGGTCCACAATTCTACCGCCCCAATCAGAGTCGGCATAACCAAGTAGCATCACTCCTATATTGATGGCATATTTGATTCCATAAGCAATAGTACCTCGAAGGTATATAATCACATGCTTAGAAGCAACCCAATGTCTATGTCTAGGCTCAAACATGAACTGAATGAAGATACTCACAACATAACATAGTCTAGAATGTATCAAGTACATCAAGGAACTAATGAGTTGTCTATACATAGTAGGATGCACTAGTTCCAATTCAGAATATGACTCATGTAGTTTCTTCATATTAGAAACAATTGGTGTAGTCATGGATTTACATTCCATCAAACCAAACTTGTGCAACAGATCAATTGTGTACTTCCCTTGTGAAATGAAAAACTTGTATTTCCTTTTTCCAAACTTGAAGACCAAGAAAGTAGTGCATAAGACCTAAGTCTTTCGTTTTGAACTTAAAAGTGAGCTCCCTGTTGCACCAAGCTATCAGATGTTCCTCTCCAGTAAGAAAAAAGTCATCAACATAGAGAACCAAGATCAGGGGTTGGTTCCTCACAATATTGAAGTATAAGTTAGGGTTAGGTTCACTCTTGTATAATCCCAAACTCTAAATTTAGGTGTCAATCCTCAAATACCAAGCCCTCGAGATTGCTTTATCTCGTATAAGGATTTCTTCAGTTTGCATACATGGGACTCCTTCCCATGAACTACAAACCCCTCAAGTTGTTGTATGTATACATCTTTCTCAACCTCACCATTGAGGAAATAAGTATTCACATCCCTCTGATGAAGCTTCTACCCTGTCACTGAAGCAAGGGGAATTATAGCTCGAATAGCAGTGTACCAATCCACATGAGAAAATGTCTCATCATAGTGTATGCTTTCTTTCTGTGAGAAATCATGAGCCACAAATATTGCTTTATACTTTTCAATACTTCCGTCATCTACATGCTTGATTTTATAAAGCCACATGGAAGTTACTATAGACTTCCATTCTGGTTTAGGAACCGCTTCCCAAACATCATTCTTAATAATAGATTTTATTCTTCTACCATGGCATATTTCCATACTTGCTGGTTTGCAGGTGGAAGTTTCTACATCACTTATGTGACTCATCTATGCTACATATCCTAAATATATTTTAGGTCTCTTTCTCTCTCTAAATGTGCCTAAAGGTACTCCATGAATTTTTTTCTCTTGTAGAATGTATCAGCGCCATTCAGGTCTCCTCTTAGTAGGAGGTTCATTAAGATATCTTTCAACTAGTTCTATTGGTTTTTCAGGGTCAACTGAATCTAAGAACTCTTTTGTATTCTTCCTCTCAACACCTGAAAGAGGAGAACCAGAATCTAGATCCTCCATCATGGGAGTCTCTTACTCCTCCATATCTAAATCACATTGAAGTTATTTAGAGTGCATCCTCTTCATGAAATGTCACATCTATGCTAACTTCAATGTGTCTTTGTCTTGGACCATAAATTTGGTAAGATTTGGAGTATTGGCTATTACCAACAAAATTCAATTTCTTTCCAGATGACTCCATATTTGTCCTTTTTTTTGGCACATGAATGTAGAAAAGAAAACCGAAAATACTCAAGTATCCAAGATCTGGTTTTTCACTAGTGAAAACTTCTTTAGGAGTCTTCTCTCCCAAAATAACATGCAGGATTTGTTACGAATTTAAACAATAGTGACAAAGGCTTCTACACATAAGGAGGTAGGAATATATTGATCACACATCATGGCTTTTTCATCATTACATATTGTTTTGCTCTTCCTTTCAGAAACTCCATTATACTAGGGGTTGTACAATACAATTAGTTGTATTATTATCCCTACATCACAATAGAAATAATTAAATGTATGTGAAAATCTCATCTCCATTATCATATCTCAAAGCACATATGTACTTTCTAGTTTGATTCTATATTAGTTCTTTAAACTCTTGAAACTTCCTGAAAGTTTCACTCTTGGCCTTCAAAAAATAGATCCATGAATTATGAGAGAAGTAATCTATGAAAAGCACATAGTACACATAACCACTCAAGGATGGTGCTGACATAGAAACACATACATCTGAATGGATCAAGTCCATGATCCCTTTAGATGTATTGGTATTGCTCGAAAAATTCTTCTTGATGTTCTTCCCAAGAGCGCAACCTCTACAAACACTATCATGCTCAGATTGAAATATATGAATACCTTTTACCATATTCTAGAATCCAGGTAGCGCTTTGAAATGAACATGATAAATCCTCCTACGACACAATTCACAAGGATTGACTGTGTCATGGATGATGGATTTTGTGAACTTTCCAGGAACCTTGTAGAGACGTCCCTCTATAGATCCAATCACATGTGCATAATTCAAGTCTTTATTCTTAGGCCATAAGAGTGCTTGATTGTCCATAAACATTAATCTGAAACCTTTATCTTCTAGAACCAAAACAGATAGGAGGTTCTTCTTCAAACCAGGAATATTAAGAATATCTTCCACATGGATTACATCACTTGAATTCAACTCAAAATAAGTGGATCCAACTCCTTGGATTTAATAGGTGGTATTATCTCCCAACTCCACCTAACAGGTGAACGTTTTCTCCTTCATATCCATGATAGCACTCCTAAATCTAGTCATGTTTTTTGATGTGCCACTATTAACCAACCATGTCTCAGCACTAGTGGTAATGGATCTTGATAGGGATGAGACAATATAGTACTCCTTCCTTGTCTCCTAATCATCAGATGAATTATTCCTTGTAGGTTCATAATATGTAGCAGTAGAAGCATGAAATACACCCTTAAACTTTCATGTTTTCTTTTCCCAACACTCTCTTGCATAGTGGCCCTTCTTATTTCAGTTGAAGCATTTGAATTTGGACATTAAAAATTTCTTGTTGTATTCCTTTTGATAGAAATATTTCTTTCTTCTCTTCATCCTTGGCGTAAGAGCAAGGTTCTCTTCTTTGGAGGAAGCAGTATTGCTTTGGATTCACCCTTCTTCTTAGAGGAAATCATTCCCTAGTAACTTAAAGTTTGGTTGTATCTCTTGATCATTAAAAATTTCTAAGAATTTCTCCCATGAGGATATTTTGAATGAGATCATCATCATCGAAAGCTACTCCAATGCTTGTGAGTTGGTCTCTTACTTGAGATATATTTGTGAATAAGGAAGCCACATATTCGTCCTTCTCCATCTTTATATTATGAATCTTGTTCTTCAATGCTCTGTTTTGACTCAGGGCCTTCTTCTCATAAAGATTGGTCAAGGTTTCAAAGAACTCCTTTGCAATCTTCAATGGAGTAATCACCAACATCAAATTGTCTTTCACTGAATCATAAATGATTCTCTTAGCTTTGCATTGATTCTTCTTGAAAGTAGTGCGCCCAACATTAGTAGTAGGATATTCAACAACTTTGGATATGTATCCCTCCAGATCATGCTTTTCTAGGATGTTCAGAATCCTGTCCTTCCGAGTATTGAATTTCATAGTTCCTTCAAGACAATATTTCGACCTTACTAAGATCGAGGCCATTGTTCTTCAAGTACTGTGCTCAACTTATACCACTCACGATCAATGTAGGATCAAGTTTGATTGCAAAACTTAGCACATTTACTCCTTGATATCTGATACCATGTTGAATTTTGATCTTTTATCTTAAATGCAGAAATACTGAAGTACTTGGCATCATTAAACAATCATATGTATAAGCATTCACACATGAGACACATAATTTACCCTGGGGAAACCCTTTAAAACAATGAGGCAGAAAACCCTAGCAAATATTCCGTAGTACAATGATAGATAGTAGAGAATGTCTTTTACAATTGCATATTACATTCGACACCCCTGGTGCAAGATAACTAAACACCCCAAGTGTAATCATTGAGAAAAAGAGAAGAGAAAATGATTGGTTGATCCAACTATATAACCTGTACACAATTTAACTCGCAATTTTAGGTCTCATGTAGAGAATAGAAAATTCCTACATGGGAGAATGTGGTCTCATGCAGAAATAACAAAATCCAACATGGGAGAAAGTGATCTCATGCAAAAATAGCAAAAGCATGCATGGGATAATAACTCTAAACAGTGATCTCATCAATCCTACATTAACAATCGTGCAATACCTTTTCACTATTGGCTGCATATATCTTTGCTCTTCTAACTTTAATATAAACTCGCCTTCTAACTGAATGCTAGACCACTTAGTTAGGATGCTAACTCAAGTGTCGTCATGCAAGTGTCATAACTCAAGTGTCATATTTTATTTTAACTAAAGTGTCATCATGCAAAACACTTTTAGTTAATTAGATCTTCTTTATTAACTCTTATTTAATTCTCTTAACTAAATATCTTCTTGATTGCATCACTAAAGTGATTAATTATAGTTCTCCTTAATTAGATGAAGTATTCCTTATTAGTTTCACTTGGAGTTTAACAATTCGAGTTCTCCTTAATTAACTGAAGTATTTATCATGAGAAATTTGAAATCTCTCTAATATCAACACAATTTATATTTATCTCTTATCTTATATGCATGGTCCACATACGCCAACTTTAATTTATATATCATATCAATTATAGTAAGGATATTTGTCCAATGATGTGATCATTTTTTTTACCATCATTCCAAGTGGTCATATGCTAAAGTAATTCACTCTAGAGGAGACTTAATAGCTCATCCATCTCAAGTGACCATGGTTAGTAATACATTATGCATCATTCATGCTTCGTCCTTCAAAGCATTACCTCTACACATGAGGAACAACCTCAAAACATGAGGATATGAATTGACACACAAGTCCTTAGTCTTGTCCAACAAGATTGTACACCATCATCACTTTCATATATCAAAGTAAATTCCTCAACACATGAGGTTTAGCCTTTACACATAAGGCTGCTTAGTCATTCTTGATTCCAACTCAAGAATATAAACCAAGTTTCCTAAGTCCAACTCATGATCCCTAAGGCACTACCTCAATACATGGCGCCCAATCCTAGAGCCCAATACTGACTTGGAGAATGACTCATGATGTTGTAACTTTAACACCTTTCACATGTACTCATTCATCCTAAACAATTAGTAGCACTAACGCCGTTTTGCTGTCCTATTTATGTCGATCGAATTACTTGAATATTAAATACAAACATAAAATTTCCATGTATAATATGTGCATGAATGGTTATGTTTCTGGAAACTTTAACAAGAAGAACCTGTTATATATCGATGTCATCCACACACCCATGGGAATATTGCAGGGTTCATAAATAGTTCTAGATGCTCTTTATTTTCTACAATTGTTCATTTGAGGAACACTTCAATGACTAGGAGTTCTTTATGAAAAGGAAGTCATCCATATTTTTTGTTGTGCATGTAATACATGATTTGTCTCCTAGTGACGAGTTGTTAATAAACTATAAATTTCATAAACCACCAATGGATTTTCAGAGACACCATGAATTGGGACTACCTTTAGCCATCCCCTTGGGGCATAAAGCAAAGAACATTGATTAATTGTATTTTTTCATTTTCAATGGGATTGATGTTGATGTAATGCTCAATTTGAACTTACGTTTAAAAAATTGTTTGTGGTTGAACATTTACTATTGGAAAAAATTCTCATGCTTCTGTAATAATTGCTTGATAGCGCTGAGGGGTAGCTCATATGGTTGGATTCCAAATCCAAATACCATTTGATATTAAGGTCGAAGTTTCAATTTTCACTAATCCAACTCTTCGGGTCCCTTGGGGTTAGGCTCCCAAAACTAGAGCCGATAGGTTGAGGCCTCTTTGGGTTCCCCCCTAGAATTATTACTGTAGATATAGTGATCCCCAACTACAATTGCCAAGGCTGTGAACCATGCGAAAAAAATAAATTATTTGATAAATTTTGGAACAAACCAGTTGCATTGTGCTTACTAATATCATCGATCTAATGTTCTATATATTTGAAATCGGGATGCTAATGATGAGCGACCTCTCTACCATCTTCCATTGCACCCGACTAGTACAATGTCAAATTGAGAGAAGGATAAAAAAATAGTGCAACTCGTGTAGGAAGCATACCAAGAATGGTTGAATCAACCACCTATTTAATTTCCACTATGCCTAGACTCGCCAATTAGGAATATATACAGTAATAGTAGTTCTTCACATGTTGGAAATGGACGCAATGAAATATAGGTTGGTATGTATGAGTTATTATGACATATGAGTTCTAGGACAATGAGATAGAGGACGATGGTCATATCATTGATACCTTTTTTGAAATCCTTAAATAGGATTCCACTTCCCTTCTCTTTGGGCCTGGCCAGTGAAAATTTACCTAGTTGGGGACAATAATATTACTATACAACTTGAAAGCAATGTATGGCATGCTAGATATATGTTTCTTATCACTTTTGAGTTAATTGACCATTGAGTCCCTTATATATTGAGGAATCTTGTCACACAATCAACATTGGAAATGGTTGATTTTATGAATTTTAAATGACATTGTACATTTATGTTTCCCACTAATTACAGGTTCTTCAAAGATAAGGTACTTCCAAGTGGTAATGTCTTGTCCAACAATTGCAAAGAGGCAAATCATTTGTTTAAAATGTTGGGTGTTGAGTACATATCGTATCATGCATGTTTGAATGATTGTATTCTATATAGAGGTGAATATGAAAAAAAAGAGATATGTCCAAAATGTGGGCATGACAGGTGCCATAAATAAAGAAACAAGGCTAAAGCACATGGTTGTCCTGATAAGATATTGAGGCACATGCCTATAATCTCAGGGATTCAAAGGCTCTTTTATTGCAAATAATTAGCTATGCTACAGGGATGACATGCCTCTCACTGAAGTGAGGAAGGAGTTATGTGAATCCCAATAGATTCAATATCCATGAATCATATAGAGGATACATGGCATCATAAAATCAAGGATGAAGTACAGAGCCTTTGATTAAGAATATCCATGGATGGTGTCAATCCATATTCCATCCAAAATACCAACTATTATGTTTGTCCTATAGTGTTAGAATATTATAAACCCACTATATAATTAGGATAAAATAATTAATCATTTCTGGTTAATTTCCTATGTTCTAGACTATGTAGTTGGCCTCAAATTGCACCACATGGTCAATACTTTCCATATTTACCCCATGAGAACCTTTATACTATTTCTGGATATATTCTTCCAACTTTATTGACTTCCCATATTAGAAATTGTGCCTTCCTTCCATTTCTGCCTTTAGACAACTTTTTCCCGTTTTTCAGTGGATAAGGTAAAGCTAGTCAACTAGGCAACTACTATATTTTGTGGCCAACTCATACTCCATGATTTTCTCTCTAGATTCCATTATTAGCAAGATTTTCCATCACTCACCTATTCTTTATCCAATTCATGAGCTCTTGGACTAATTTGGAAATTGCTTTAGTCACCTAATTGGGTTTATCGTGTTTAGTAAGCCTGCTTTATGAGCTAGCATGAATTGTCTCCTAAGAAAATAAATTTTACCTCTCAAGGATGTATTATTTATGTACACTAATGTTAATCAATAATCAATGTAATATTCTCCAATCATTCTTCACTTCTCTTGTGTTCAGTCTCATTATTCCTCTCTCTATTTTTCTTGTGCATGCTTGTGAGAAATATATTGTAACTAGATCTTTATCATGTATTTCCACATGGTATCAAAGCTTCAATTTATACATTGTATCATAGATCTCAATTTATCAAGATATTAAATCTATCATATTTTAAGGAGCACATCAAGCATCCAATCCATCTCTGAAAGAAGAGCTTGATTAAGCTTGCAAGTATTTCTTCTAGTTTATTTTGTGCAGATTAAAGAGAGTACCTCTAGGAGCGCAACCAAAAATAAACATGGATTCCTCTTTAGCTATGATATTGTCTCCTTACAAATATAATTAATGGAATGCCAATGAAGACATTTTGTTGTGCAGTAAGGGTCTCTACAGAGTTTCTATGGCTTTAGAGAATGAGCCAAATGTTGTTGTTGAGAAAGCTAAGTGGCATAATAGAATGGATGAAGCCTATGGGTTGCTTTGTCTCTCAATTCCTCCTGATATTCTTTTTCAACTTGATGGTCTGACCATTACAAAAAATGTATGGACCAAACTTGATTCTTTCTTTAGAGTACAAGCTGAGATAAGAGCACATCAATTGGAGAATGAGTTAATCTCATTGAGTCCAAGCAGTTTTGAATCCATTGAAGGGTTCTTCACCAAGTTCAAGTCACTTATTATTATCCTAAAACAATGTGGGATTGAGAAGAATGAATATCAATTAATTCTTTCCATTCAATCAAAAGTGGGTCTTCAATAATGAGTTTTTGTGTCAACTTTTCATGCTACTAGCCTTGTTATTTTGAATTGGAAAATGCCTTGTTTGAGTACATTCTTTGATTCACTCAAAACAGAAATACAAATTGATTCATATGGGGAATCTTAAAATATACAAAAACAAATACCATGCTCTTATATTTCAAGGAATTAATAATTCAAAATAAAAACAAAAACAAAAAGTGAAAGAGAAGAATCCAAAATCAGATGATGAAGATGAAGGTTCAAAACCTACTGATGAAGGTTGCAATTCCATGAATAAAATCATGAAGAGAGGAAGCTCATCCAAGTATTCTTATTGAAGTAAGGGATTTCACGCTGAGAATAAACATTTCAAGAAGAAAATGGACATCATTTCCAAGTTTCTTGAGAAGCATAACATTGAAGTACCAGATGAACTAGAGAAGCATATTGAATCCCCATAACATTGTCACAGTGTGTAGTCCAAAGTTAATAACAACTATGCCTTGAGTTCCATAGTTAAATAATTTTCTCAATTCTATGATATAGATTCATTTTCCGATATATAAGAATCATAAATATCAGTGTCTTCCTTGGATAAATCACCTATCAGTCCACTAGATTCATCTCCCAATACTTGTGTTTTTTCACTAGATCCTAACTTGTCTTTATCTATCTCTTTCTCACTCCATTCAAATGCTTTAGTTTCTTATTTAGAAGTATTTTTTTAGGATTATATTCATTTTATGACATCATACATACCATTTACCCATCCTCTGAATACTCCTAAGACTATACAAACCCCAAGTTCACTAGTTGATTCCTTAATGGATTCCTATGCAGTGTCACTTGTTTCTGCTGGTTTCATGTCTTGTCTATTTTTCACTGGTTGGTTATCCATGAAATTAGTCATATTTGGAATTATATTACACATGTTTGGATCTATTCTAAACATATATGGTTCATATTTCAAGTCCATATACCATTCAGATATACTCATCCATAAGTTTTACCCATTTGCTCAACCTTTTCCTACTATAGCCTTGTATACTCATGGAGACACTATAGCTCTGGTCTTTCATGATACATATGATAATAAATATGATATTTCAGAGTCTCTTCATCCTTATTTCGGAATTTGGAATGTTCTACAGTTTGAAAGGAAGATATATGGTCCATTTCACTATTTTGCAGCTATACAAGGAATTGATTGTATTGAGTCTTTTACTCTTTGGGAAGGAGTATGCACATATCTCTTTTCCTTTATTGATTGTGTTTTCAGCTTAGATTACGTTGGTAGAAATAAGAATTTGTATAATTCTCCTTCATCATCAGATGATAATATACAAGGAGCCTCTCCACTTGTTTTTTACATATACTACATTGATATTCCAATGCATGATCATGGATTTCACATCTTCTTCATTGAATTCTTCAAGAAGCAGTTCAATCAGATCATTCAAGTGAATAAAAATAGATAATGAATACATTTTGTTCATATTGTTCCTTGTCCTTTCTTAAGGGAGTATTTTCCCCATGTGGTTTTGCCTCTTTCCTCAGTTTTCTAGACAAAATAATTGTAAAGGGTGACCATAGCCTTGTTGTTGGGCCCTGTATATATCTATATTTCTGGAAATTTTTCAAATACTCAATCATAAATTCATACCTAAATTGGGGTGTTAGAATATTATAAACCCACTATATACTTAGGATAAAATAATTAATCATTTTTGGTTAATTTCCGATGTTTTAGACTAGGTAGTTGGCTTCAACTTGCACCACATGGTCAATACTTGCCATATTTACCCCAGGAGTGCCTTTATATTGATTATGGATATATTCTTCCAAATTTATTGACTTCCTAGATTAGAAACTACTCCTTCCTGCCATTTCTGCCTTTAGAAAAAATTTTCCTCCTTTTCAGTGGATAAGGTAAAGCTACTCAAGTAGGCATCTGCTATCTTTTGTGGACAACTCATCCTCCATTATTTTCTATCTAGATTCCATGATTAGAAATATTTTCCATCACTCATCATCACTCACTCATGCTTTATCCAATTTGTGAGCTCTTGGATTGATTTGGAGACTGGTTTAGTCACCTATGGGGGTTTATCATAATTAGTAATCCTGCTTTATGAGCTAGCATGAGTTGTAGCCTAAGAAACTTGATTTTATTTCTCAAGGATGTATTATTTTTGTACACTAATGTTGATCAATAATCAACGGAAGGTTCATGGAATATTCTCCAATCATTTTTCACTTCTCTTGTGTTTAGTCTCATTATTCCTCTCTCTATTTTTCTTGTGCATGCTTGTGAACATGTATTTCACATGGTATCAAAGCTTCAATTTCTACATATAGTAGTGTTTAATAACAATAATCCCCATTTTTTTCTCTGAAGAATGAACATCTTATGATGTCTCTCACAGTCCTTGGTAGAAGACAAGTGAAGAATATGGATGTTTACCTACAACCATTGATCAATGAATTGAAGAAATTATGGGAAGGGGTACAAATATACAATGTATCAAGACCCATACCAACAAATAGGAGTTTTATGTTGTATGGAATATGTACGTACACCACACATGATTATCTGGGATTAGGATTTTTATCTGGTAAATATGTTGTTTATTTTATTTATATCCGTAGCAATATTTTTGGCATATTTAATTCGATGCAACTATATTGATCTTCAACACTAATGTGATCTATATACCATAACACCGTAGGTATTGTAACAAAAGGGTATCATGGATTTAAATGTTGTGGACCTTCTATGAAGGCTAGGTGGTCGAGCGACCTACGGAAGTCGATGTACAAATTCTTGAGGGTATTCCTCCTAGAAGGCCACCCTTATAGAGGATAAACATATTTTTTCAATGGTAAACCAGAGAGAACACAAAATCCTAAAGCAATGGCACACGATCATTGGTTTAGGGCATATGACAGAGGAAGGAGAAGGAAATCATATAATGTTTGATTCAAATGGGGAACCTATGTTCAATGATCCTAAATTCTTTGACATCTATGTTGAGAAAATTCCCATTGAAACACAAATAAAATCAATATTCTATGAGCTCCCATATTGGGAGCGTCTTAAGAATGCTCACTTACTAAATCCCATTCATATATTTAAAAATGTTTCATCTTCTTTGTGGAGTACCATATCATAAAAACAAAGTGACAAGTTGGTTGAAAGGAGAGGTCTTATTTCTTCAAATACTAAAAAGAAGCATTCACCAAGGCAAGAAAATAGAGGAGAGGCTAGCTCCTCTTGGTCGTTTAAAGAAGGCGATGTCCCATGGTTTTTGAAGAAATATGATCTTTCTTTGGAAAAGGAATTTATATTGGGTGTGAAGGAGCCTTCTTTATATGGGTCTACTCTATGATGCTACTTCACTGTAGACAAACATTTTTCAGGTTTGAATTCACATAATTGTCTGAACCTTCTAATGGTATGCATGTCAAACTAATGTTTTTAATTTTTAATTTAATATTTTTTCCCACAAGTTAAAATTCAATTAAATTTTTATGTGTTCACTTTGTAGTGTCATTATCCTTTGCTCGTGTGCCAATGTGTGAAGCACAAATTTCCCAAGGGCTTACAATGCACCATCTCTAAACTATCTACATTTGTATGGTAGATCACATAAAAGGAGATTCATATGGTTAACATTCCACAATGGCATCAAGAGATAACCGAGATTGTTTGTATGTTTGAAGAGGAATTGTCGCAGAGTTTCATGGGTTTGCAAGTTCATCTTGTAATTAACTTAGATGATGAGGTTGAATTAGTTGGGGTGGTCGCATGTTGTTGGATGTTCTTCTTAGAGAGGCACATGAAAAAAATGAAGGGACTTGTTTGACAAAGGGAAAAACCCGAGGGGTCTATGGTAGAGGGGTGCATAGTATATGCCAGTCATTCTATTATGCTCGTGAGTATATTAAGCAAATCGACCACACACCAGGTGCAATGATTTGGGATGACTAATGGAATGAGTACAAAAGGAAAGGGGAGCTACCCCAAAAGAACAGAAAAAGGCGCATGACAAAGAGTAAGTCACTTATCTTTCATCACATTTATACATAGTGATTATTCACAATGAACTTCATAATCCATATTTGATGTCATACATACTATATGTTGATTTGATGTCTTGAATACAACAAGGAATTCAAACATTGATGTCATCAACGAATTCATTCTTTACAATGTGGAGGAAACACAACACTGGGTTACATTGTATGAAGAGAAGAGGAGGAAATGGGACATTGACATGAACCATTTCAGATGGTTGAATGGTAGAAGCATGACTAATCCAGAATATTTAAAATAAAATATACCAATGATCTATCCCAACAGTTGGCTTGTTGACCAAGTTATAGAGAAATATGGTGCATCTAGTTGTTATCCACATACTAAAAAGGATGCATTAAACATAGGGATTGGGTGCAACAAATCGGTAAGAATTCCTTTGTGTATATTTTCAACTTTATAATGAACCTTTTAACTATAAAATCTATATTTTATATATTAATGGTCGAGTTATTAGACATATGAAACCATCATTTGTTAATTCACTTTTTTATAGGTGCATTTGTTCCCATCTGCGTGGGTATATAGGAATCATTTTCTCCCCGAGAATGCAGATCATGGACATGCCACACAAGACTATGTAGCCATGGTAACCACCATGATCAAAACCTAATAGGGGGGATTTGGGTTAGGTTTAAAAGATACAAGGGATCATTCAAGTGGACTTCTCATCTTTTCGGTGTGGTATTTTTAGGTGCAAGTGGTGGGATACATTCGATAGGATTAATGTAAAGGAAGATCATGACAGTGGGATGATATGTATCAACTCTAGAAGGATATGGGATGAAACTAAGGAGCCTTATGTTTTCCCAAAACGTTGCAACTAAGTGTTATTTTACCTGGAAGTGTTGTATAGGTATTGGTAGTTTGTAATAAGACATGACCCCAGATCCAAACATATTTTTGAGAACATCATTGCTATCATGCCAAGCGAAGAAGATAATGAGGGTTATGGAAACAAGGAGTGATATGTACACGTTTTATTTCATCATTTACATTTTTGATATGTCATTTTATTAATGTTATCTTTAATTCTCTAAATATATTATTTATTTTTCATGTTATGACGGTGGAAATGGAAAGTTGATGACTAGATGTTTTAAATGAACTTGGATCAAAATAAGCTAATTAGATTGCAAATTATCATTAATGTTAATCACATTTGTTGTTTGTTGTAATTATAACTACTCTCATTTGAATAACAAGGTGGATTTCATGAATATATTATACTTAGACACTATAATTTGCATCATTGTGGTATTTGAAGCATAAGAGTTCCTTTTCTTTTTTTTCAAATCATATTTTTTTATTGGAAGTTTCTCATGAAAGTTAGCTTGAGATTTTTCTTTTTTACCATTATTTCTCTTTCCTTCGGTTTAACTAGTTCACTTATCATTCACCATAGTTTTTTGTTCGTTCATTCATTACTTACTTTGTATTACATAAAAACAATAAATCAATAACAACACCCATTATAAAGAATGATTTAACGGTACGCTTACCAAATATGTATTGTTATTTATGAAAATAACATAGAATATAAAGCACTTACTCGTGAATCTTTATATTAGTCATATGTTTAGTAATTACGTATGAATATGAAATTGAATTTGTTAAGACAAAAAAAGCCTTGAAAACAATTATTTAAACTATGACACTAATATGTTAATATATTATAATATGGATTTTAAAGCTTTTTTCTTAAATTGTGTTAATAAATAGGAAAACACAAAGGCAATTTGAATTCATAGATTGTAAGCATTATTCCCCAAATATGAATTTAATTACACCATATAAAAGTCGTGGAAATACTCTTAAAATTATATCATGGTATAAGTATTAAATCATACTTAAATTGAGAATTTTTGTATGCATGTACAATCCATTTATGGTTAAATAAGGATGGAGAAATGTGTCAATTTAGGAATATTTATCATAAGATCAAATGTATCTAATAGTTGCATCATTTAAATTGCATACATTATTCATATGATTAACTATGATTTTTTGTTCAATTACATGTAACATTAAGATGCATTAAATGAAAATTATAAGTTTATGATAATTTAGTATATATAAAAATTGTTATAGGGGAATGACAAGCATTATATTATTTAAATATTTTTTAAAATTAATTAATTTAAATATAACTAAGATATAATTAAAAATACGAAATATTTGTATATTATATTTTATAATATACGTTCACAAAATTGTTTACATTTGTTGTAACAATATGATAGTAACTGTACTGTAAGGAAGAAGATTTTATTGATTTTTTTTAATAAACACCTCTCACAAATTTTCAAAATAAATATGCATGATGTTTTTTCACAATTTAAAATGCATGATGTTTATACACTATATTAAATTGGAGGAATTTGTTTTTAAAGCCACACATATAACAATCACATTTATAAGCAAACATTCACATTCACATATAATATCACCTAACATCATCTAAGATAAACATTTAGCAATTACATGTAAAAACAATTAATATCATCTAACGTACCATCATCATCATTTTCACCACTTAACAAACATAAATATAAACATCACCATGCCATCTTAAACATTAACATAAACATCATCATATCATCATAAACATAAAGATACCATCATTATCATTTTCAACATCACAAACATATACAGAAACATCATCATACCATCATAAACATAAAAATAAACATAAACATGAACATACCATCATAAGCATTACCTTACAACATCGAATAGATTTAAACATCATCTAACACATAAATCTAATAATAACATCTAACAAAACACAAGTTGCATTATCTAACATAACCATTACGTACACACACATATAACAAACATCATCTAACTCGACCTAACATACACATCACCATCAACATAAACATAAACATCAACATATATATATATATATAACATAACCATTACGTACACACACATATAACAAACATCATCTAACTCGACCTAACATACACATCACCATCAACATAAACATAAACATCAACATATATATATATATATATATATATATATATATATATCAAAGTAATGATACATGTCAAATATACAACTCCAATCCAATAGCTCCTATAATATATCCAGTCCACCTCTAGAACAAGATGCATCAATATATCTCCCACCGGTAGAGCTAGAGCCATCGACACCTCCACTAGTAGAGACAAAGGAATTAACACTTCCACCAGTAGAGCCAAAGTCATTAACACCTCCACCAATAGAGCCAGAGGCATCAATACCTCTTCTAGGAAATAAACTAGCATGGAGAGAAACATAGATATGTCCATGAGGCTGAATCATACATGTTATGACCATACAATCTAGAACTGATACCAGTGGAGAAGGAAATGGTGGACGGTTAGGCCAATGAGGAGGATAAACCGGTTGATCGAATAGTAGTAGATGAGTGGATGGATGTAGTGGGACAAGTGGGGATAAACAACGAGATGGAGTTCATGGAGGAGGAGGTGGAGGAGGAGTACTTGGATTAGATTCCAAAGTTGATGAAGGAGGAGGTAGAGGAAGAGGAGGTGGATAAGATTTTAGAGTTGATGGAGGAGGATGTGGAGGAGGAGGAAGTGGATGAGATATCAAGGCTACATCATCTCAACAATTAGGATATGATGGAGGAGAAGGATCTCCTCCCTCATCGGATGAGAAACAATCATCCCTCCTAGTAGCTAAAAGGATGGATTCACTGAAAATATATTGCATCAAATTCCTTGTATTATAAGGAAATATTCTCCATAACTCTATGAGGTCAAGGTGTCACCTAATTTTGTACACCTGTACAGGTCGAACCCCCTGCTACGCCAATAATGCCGACAACTTGTTCGCCACATTCTATAGATACCTATAATCAATCCTATGCCGCAGGCTAAGAGGTGTCAATTGTGCCACCTTAGGTTCCTAAATATGTCATCATCCTAAATGGAAGGAAGCACCCCCTCCCCATCGATTGTGCCAATGTCTACAAAATATATAGTACACAACAATAATTAGAAAATTTCATTAAACAAATTAATATAACAATTTCTAATATATTTCATTTGCATTAAATATAAAGAGAATAAAATGCAACTAGATTAATTTAAACATAATGCTAATATTGCCCCTCTCATCTGCTAGCTCATCTTAGGTGAAGAATATGTTGTGGCATGCTCTCTAGTCCAAGCCCGTGTATGGATATGGAACAAGGTTTAATGCATGGTCGTCCTCTCTAGCTATCATTTGGAGCACCTCTGATGTTATCCTATGTGGGAACTCGAGCTACCCCCTCTTGGACATCATCTTGCCCTACATGTGCATACATGCCTCCATCGTCATCCTAGGAGGGAAACAATCAAATGATGGCCTAGTGGCCAAAAATATCTAAAAAAAATAGACAAAAAAACTATGAACTAAAAGGGAAGTTGACCCTCCCATCAATATAGGCACAACATCTGTTCGGGTACACTGGGTACTCCCAAAAGACCGAACACCTTAAGCAACCACTTCACACAAATAGATCATAGATCAACACACCGATGTTTGTCACGTGGTTAAAACCCTCAAGAGGGAAATAGTCCATGGCCCCAGCCAAATAGCTACTTGAAGCAATTTATTATGCAAAATAAAGAAAGTTGCATGAGCTTCTCATAATTGATCAACTAGCCAAGGACCCTCTATGCTCTTTAAATAGAGATCATAGACCAATCAGGTGTTAAGCCACAGATCAATGGTAGGTATGATCTAAGAGAAGTTTAACCGTCGGATCACTTTATGTCTAGAGCATATCGTGGCCATCGGATTAGAATATTTACAAATGCATACTAATGCATACACGGATATATTACACAAGTTGATCTTAACTAACTCCTAAGTGTCTAAATATCCTAACATCCCCCCTTAAAAACAACTTGGGATAGGATTGAAGGATTTACAAAAGTGACACTATTAGGAGAAGGAAGGAGGCATTAGAGCCTATCCCCCCTTAAGGACACATTCCTGAACTCCTAACATAGACCGAAGTTTAGAAAACTTCGCTTTTGTAAGAGACTTGGTGAAGATGTCTGTAACTTGATCATCTATAGGGCAATAAAGAACTTCAATAACACTATCATGAACAAGATTTCTGATGAAGTGCATGTATAGCTCAATGTGTTTGCTGCGCTAATGTAGAACTGGATCTTTGGCAAGCTTGATTGTCGCACCAAAGTGGAGTAGGCTGCTGCTGCTCGAATCCAAAATTTGAAGGATTTGTCGAAGCCATAAAGCTTCCTGACTAGCATTAACTGCGGCTCGATATTCTACTTCTGCTGAAGAAAGAGCAAGTGCTTGTTGTTTCTTATAGGCCCAAGTGATAGGTCCAGATCCCAGACTAAAAACATAACCTGCAGTAGACTTTCGATCATCAGAGTCATCGACCCAATCTGAATACATAACCTGCAGTAGACTTCCAATCATCATGATCACTAGCCTAATCTGAATCAGTGAAACCAACCAACAAAGGTTTCCCCCTTGTACTATAATGAATCCCAAACTGAATTGTACCTCGAATATATCGAAGTATTCTTTTTGCTGCTTTCCAGTGACTTTCATGAGGAGTTTGCATATAATGGGCAACATGACCAATGGCAAAGGAAAGGTTAGGACAGGAATGAGTCAAGTATAAAAGACTACCAACAAGCTGACAATACAAGGAGGCATCTACTTCAGGGGAAGTACAAGTGGCAGAAAGTTTGACTCCATACTAGAAGGGAGAAGGGGCTGGTTTACAATATTCCATGTGGAAGCGACGAAGAAGGTCACAAGCATACTTAGACTAGGAAAGAAAGATTCCTTCTTTGGTTTGCAAGACTTGGAGACCAAGAAAATAATGCAAATGTTCTAAGTTTGACATTTCAAAATTTTGCTTAAGACTGGATTTCACATGGGTGATAAGTTTAGGGTCACTACCAGTAAGGATAAGATCGTCAACATAAAGAACAAGTATGATGAGATGGTTTCCTACTTTCTTGGTATAGACATCAGGGTCAGAATGGCATCTAAAAAAACTAGTGTCAAGGAGAAAGCTATCCATTTTGGCATACCAAGCTCTAGGAGCTTGCCTAAGGCCATATAAGGATTTCTTAAGGAGACAAACAAGGCTAGAGTTATTCTGAACATATCCAGGAGGTTGTTCCATGTAAATTTCCTCATGTAAATCACCATGTAAGAAGGCAGACTTGACATCCATTTGATGGACTTCCCAGTTATGTAAGGCTGCAAGGGAAAGAACAAGACGGATGGAGTTCATTTTTGCAACAGGAGCAAATGTTTCATTGTAGTCAATCCCTTCAACTTGGGAAAAAACTTTGGCAACTAACCTTGCCTTAAGTCTTTCAACACTTCCATCTGATGCATACTTAGTTCTGTATACCCATTTACATATGACAAGATTTCTTCCTTTTGGAAGAGGAATAAGATCCCAAGTATCGTTCGTCATTAAGGAACGATATTCTTCATCCATAGCTGCATCCCAATCTGGATTTCCTGAACCTTCTGCAAAAGTTTCTGGATCATGATTCTTGAAAACTTGAGCCATAAGAGAAGAGGCTTGTTGAAACTGAGAATGTGTTTGACGTTGATCTCTAGGATCACCGACAAGATCACCAGCTGCTTCACATGTTGAACAGACCCATCGAGGAAGTATTGGTGCTGGTGCAATTGGAGGAACATGAGAAGGCGGAGGTGGATTTTCATCCTCACTGTCATCATCAGAAACTGGAGTTGGAAACCTGTCAAGGACGCTGGAAGAAGAAGAAGAAGAAGGCACAATCGCCGAATCAGGCTCGTAGGCCAAAGATGGCACACCCGCCAAGTTAGGCTTGCAGGCCAAGAGATTTTCATCAAATTTAACATCTCTTCTAATGATTATATCATGTGAATGGGGATGAAGAAGTCTATAACCTTTTACATCTTCATAATATCCAACAAATATGCACTTTTCACTTTTAGGCTGCAATGCTTTCCATTTTTCATCCGAAATGTGAGCCCATGCTTCACAACCGAACACACGAAAGTGACTTACATCTGGTTTAATTTTACTCCATGCTTCTTCCGGTGTTATACCTTGTAAAAATTTAGTGGGTGTGCGATTAACTATGTAATTTGCACAATTTATGGCCTCATCCCAATATTGAAGACTTAGTCCTTTATATTGGATCATACAATTAGCCATTTCTTTTAAAGTGCGGTTCTTCCATTCAGCTACACCATTTTGTTGTGGTGTATATGGAACAGTGTGTTGTTGTTGGATTCCTTGTTCAGTGCAGAAAGTGGTGAACTTGTTGTTAACATATTCTCCTCCATTGTCAGATCTTAACTTAATAATTTGATGACTAGATTGTTTTTCAACAAGGGCCTTGTAGGCCAAGAACATGTTAAATACTTCGCTCTTAAGTTTTAGGAAGTAAACCCAAGTGCATCTGGAGTAGTCATCAATGAAAGTTAAGAAATATTTGAAACCAGAAAAGGATGCAGATGGAAGAGGACCACATAAGTCACTATGCACAAGCTCCAAAGTAACCGAGGCGTGCTAAGAGGCACGTTTGTCAAAATTGTCCCGATGATGTTTTCCGAGTACACAACCGGAACAAAAACCATCCTTGCAAGATACCATCGAAAGACCATTCACCATATTGTCTTTACATAGTTGTTGCAATGAACGATAATTTAAGTGACCAAATCACTCATCCCAAAGTTTGCTCAAGTTATCACTATGAGCAACAAAAACTGAAGGAAAAGGTGATGACCCAAAATTGTTAAATTTGTACAACCTGGTAATATCATCAACAGTTCCAGTAGCAAGGACAGTTTGAGGATTTTTAAAATCCTTGATTACAACTTGGTTAGGTGTAAACGTCACAGTTTTACCTTCACCTGAATGAGTAATTTGATAGACTCATAACAAATTGCAGGAAATTTTTGGAACACATAGTACATCACTGAAATGACCATTTTCTACTAGAACTGTTCCAGATCCTACAACACTTAGAGACCTATCATCACCAACAAATATTTGTTTGGTGTTACATTCATGCATAGTAGAAAATATGGCTTGATCCTTAGCCATATGATAAGATGCTCCAGAATCAATAAGCCATTCATTTGAAGTAGAAGAAGAAGATGCAGTATAAGAGTAACCAGAAGCACAAACTACATGTCCATGAGAGTTAGATTCTGAAGACGAATCTATGCTGGTGTGGTGTTTCTTCATTGCTGCTTCCAAGGCTACCATCTTCTTGAAACACTTAGATTCATCATGATTATCTTTCCCACAAAAATTGCAATGACGCTCAGTCTTCTTTCCTTTTTGCTTGGATCCTTTGTTATTTTTTAAAGAAGGAGTTGACTGAGAGGGTTTGGGACCCTTGTTGTTTGGCTTATTATTGCAAAAATTCTACTTCTTGGGAGGCTTGGACTTTTCTTTCTATTGGGACAATAAGGCTTTCTCAGATGTATCTGCATTGTTAATTATTCCAAGATGAATGAGCTTATCTTGCTCTCTAATTAAGAAATCACAAAAGGATTCAAGACTAGGCTCTTGATAGCTAGCTACAGTCAAGGATTCTTTCATGGAGTAGAATGTAGATACAAAAACAGAATATGCAGGTCCAAGTTTGGAAAGAATATGATAAATACATTGTTTGTCTTCTTTCTTAATCTTGCATTATGCACATAAGAGTCTAAGAGTTTTATACTTAGATAAATAGTCTTGAGTGCATGAAAAATCATTTGGATTCAAGGAAAGTAACTCATTCTCAAGTTGATGACCCCAAATTTCATTGTGTTTACCAAATACAGATTCCAAATTTTCCCAAGCTTTATCAGGTTCATCAATTCTAGATATGTGGAATCGCAAATCAGTAAAGATTGACATCCCAATCAATCCACGAGCTTCATCACATCTATTTTTCCATTTAATTTTCTTATCATCATCAGTGGGTTCTGTTTCTTTCCCTGAGGTTATCCTGAAAATTCCCATACTTTGTAAAACATCCTCCATACGAGATTTCCATGAGAAATAGTTAGAACTTGTAAGTATAATATCACAAGGGGCGGCTATACTATAAAATAATGGCTGAAAAAACAGAAACTAACTATTTGGTTGCGAAGAGCTCGAAAAAATATGCGGTTTTAAAAAAAACGACACTGAAAACTGATTCTGGATGATGAAGTTATGCTTGATCAAAGAAAATGTTGAAGATGTCCCCAATAGTGATGTGGCATATATTAACTTGACCAACTAAAAAAAAGAACCCCCCTCTTCCCAAGATCAACCTTTGACAATCACTAATAAAATTGCTTTGAAGTGAATCACTTTTGTAGAATAAGTGAGGTTCACTTTTACAATAATGTTACTTTTAAATAGTGCGGCAATAAATTAAAAGACTTAAGTGACTCACTTTTTATTTTATTTTATTTATGTGAGATGCACTTTTACAATAAAGTAACTTGAAAATAGAAATTGCATGCACTAAAAAGTAGCTTAATAAGACTCGAACTCAAGACCTATTAAGGAAGAAAACAACTTTGGACCAAGTGAGCTAAATTTAAAAGGTACGTAAAAGAATGGAAAGAGGAATGGAGTTTTTTTTTTTAAACTTTTCTCTCTCGCTCTCCGTGCTTGCCTTTTTTCCTACAAATCACAAAAAAAATGAAAAACAAAAACAAAAAAACTTTTTCCACACAAATGGGTTGGATCTTGGTTAGCTTACCCGGAAATTCTACGTTTTCAAGTTTTCTCGTTGTTTCTGATTTGCTGTGATCGCACAAGGTGCACTTCAAAGAGCATACGTAGCCGAGAAGACAAGAAAAAAAAAACTTTCCCTTTCTGTTTTTGATTTGTCGCGATCGCGCAAGGTGCACAACAAAGAGCATACGCAGCCAGGGAAGGCAACAGTTTGAGACTAAAACCGTAAGGATCTAGTAATAAAACTGATAAAATATGAGAGATTCAAAAAAAACAAATCCGTCATTGTAACATTATACCTTTAGATTTGCCGAAATGGGTGTTTCTGGAACAAACAGAAATAGTTTTCGATGAAACAAAAACTATTTCCCAATGGAAACGATGCTCTGGATGCAATGGAATAGCTCCCACAGGCCACAAGTGCACAAAAAATCCAAAACCAGAAACCCTTTCAAAGTTTCGGCAACACCGGTTCCAGATCTGGATCAAAACCGAAAACGACTTTTCATAAACGCTCTGATACCATGTTTGGGTACACAAGGTGCTCCCAAAATATGGAACACATTGAGGAACCACTTCACACAAATAAATCACATATCAACACACCGATTTTTGTCACGTGGTTAAAACCCTCGAGAGGGAAACAGTCCACGGCCCCGGCCAAATAGCTACTTGGAGCAATTTATTATGCAAAAGAAAGAAAGTTACATGAGCTTCTCATAAGCGATCAACTAGCCAATGACCCTCTATGCTCTTTAAATAGAGATCATAGACCAGTTGGGTGTTAAGCCACAGATCAATGGTAGGTATGATCTAAGAGAAGTTGAACCATCGAATCACTTTATATCTAGAGCATATCATGACCGTCATATTAGAATATCTACAAATGCATACTAATGCATACACGGATATATTACACAAGTTGATCTTAACTAACTCCTAAGTGTCTAAATATCCTAACAACATCAATCCAAAGCAAAACAAAATTGTTGTAAAAAATGGTAGGCCACCTAATGATCTAGGTCTCTGTAATAAATAATTAACATAATACAATAGAGGGAAACTAACACGCTTCCCATTAGTGGTGACGTGTGTCGTCATTGTAATCAAAAGAGAGATGCACTTAACCTCCTTTGCACCAAAAGAAGAAATCTAAAGTTGTCGACCACGCACCTAAAAATCAACAATATTAATGGCATGGTCACTGATATATCTCTGAGAGTAATCTAGTCGATTCTCTGCTACAACACTAGTTAGGACATCATGGAAATCGAGAAAATCATTCCCTCTCCTGGACAGTGTAGTGATGAAATAAATGTCCTCCTAAGTGGACTAGAACCATATCTAGAGACCAACATGAAATGCTTGCATATGATTATTCCAACGTCAGATCAACTAGACCAACAATGCAGAGTCCCTTGAGGGATGTGTCCACTTGATAGAAATTTAGGAGGCCGAAAACCATGAAGAGTTCTCGGTTCTTATCACTACTAGGGAGAGGGTACAAAGCACTCTCCCTCTATCTAGCCTCTCATTCATGCACGAAGTTGTACTGGTCAAATTATGCCCGCTGCTACTGATCAACCTCTCATTGCTAATGTCTTTGTTTCACATATAACATCAATATTATCATAAATAGACATATAAAAATATAAAATATTTCATAAAATGAGAATATTATTTACTAACATCAAATAATAATAAAATTCTAAAAAAATGATTTTGAGTAGCGATGCACCTTAATAATAGTTTCACAATGTTACCAGTGCTCTTAGAAAATAAACCCATCGCTAACGGTGTGCTACAATAAAACATGTGTGTTGGTAACATGGTGATTTTTTTTAAATATGTAAAAAATAAATGGCATGTCCATCAATACTTCCCACCAGTGCATTATGAACACGTCATCGCACCGCAAACGGTGCACAATGATTAATAGAGCGAACCGTTATAGGATCGACTGATGCAGCACTATAGCCCTACGCCTGCATTATCTATTTCAAGCAATGGTTAGCTAAAACCATAAGTTCAATCGTCAATATATCCATTCATATTTCACATAATACGTGGGGTTTCTACATGGGTATTTTCTCAATTAATCTCTCATCATATATACTTTTAATACATCGTCATTTCCAGAACTATATGCATGCCACGTGAAATTGATAACATTTCAAAAATACGAATATGTAGCAGGACTATACTAGCGCTAACAGGAATTGAATAGTAGTTAAAAATACGCCCTAATGTTACCTGACCAAACCTGGGGACATCAACCTGAAACACAACTTCTCTATGTAGCTTCGATCAATAGCTTACCAATCTGTCAACAATTTCAACTTATGCAGAACTGTCCCAAATCTCAACATGACATTCCAAATAGCATCTCATCCCAATGAGCCTTCCATCTTCGTTTTCTTTTACCTAAGCTATCGTTTTAACGCTATGCCCATACTAGTCATGGGCTTCTTTCAATTTACAACGCAGTCAAATGTGCCAGGAATACACAAAGCACACAGATCTATGATAAGACCATCGATTTGGAGTCTCAAGATTCACATTAAGCCATGAAAATACAGAGTACCCACGTTACAATCGCATTCTCCACTAAATCTCCATGAACACCACCCTCTCTTCCTCATAAACGAAAACTTGTTATTTTGGTTATTTCATTCTTCACCAGCGACTTAACCAAATGTAAATTGATGTGCCATCAAGGTTGCACATAGACAAGCATGGATTCCTCAAATAAATCAATATTCATCAAAAGTTTAGACATTCACAAATATGCATAAACACACACAAAAATTATGTGTCTTCTTTCATTTAAGAGAATGAAACTATACATGCTCAAAACCCTAACTAATTCTTCTATGGCTCAAATATTCTTTGCTTTTCCATCCCATCCAAAAATTCCCATAATCTTACATTAATACAAGTATGATCTCTTATCTTAGTTCATCAAAACCCTAACAAACTTCCTAAATCTCTCGTAATTATTTCCTAAAATAAAAATTCAATCCTATCCATCTAAATGACTAATGACTTGAACTTTAATGAATTCTGCCACCTAGTGCAGATTTGGTTACAATGAATCATCACTCAACTAACTTACTCATTGCTTTAATTAACACTTTATCAACTATTAGAACCTTCTGAAGTTATCCTTTATAAACTATGAAGTTTTTACAATCAAACCCCTTTCATGGGAAAATGTCAAGACTCTAGATCTCAGAAACTTGAAGATTGTTCATGACACCAAGATGCTCCTGCATCAGACTCCTGAGGTGGAAAGAATTCATGACCTCTTGGTCATGTAGCTAAAGTGATTTGAATCCACCAGGATCCCAAACTTTATGTTGCAGTTGTTCATTTTCTTTGCTACATCCTTTCTTTGTTAATGTCTTCTGTTTTCCAGGATCCCAAACCTTGTGTTGTAACTCTCCACTACTTTTAACGTCATTACAATTCACTGTTAGTGTTAACTTACCAGGATTCCACACTTTATTCTTCAATTTACCATCACTTTTATCTGTAACCCCCTCTTCAATCAATGAGCTTAAACAATTTACCTTCTTACTCTATCCTATGTACATTCTCTGGGAACGTTCCGACATAAATTTCCACAATTATTCAATCTCTTTATCCAGTGCATTTTCCAGATGACAAACACCATCCCTTTGTGAATGGATCTGATCTTAAATAAAATGTTTATATCCTTTCATCCAATCTGCCTCCTCGTGCTTCTCCTCATAACCATATGAGATATGGAAATGTCCTCTCCATTGATATCCTTCAGAAATCCAGGTTTCTGCTTCCATTCCAACTTCACTTGCTATCTCGTAAATCTGATATTGCTTGTAATCTCTTACCTTTCTCATTTTACATACCATTTCAGATTTCAAATTACATTTTATAACTTTATTTTCTCATTGTCCTTCAAGACAATCTTCTGTTCGACAGCTTCATACAACATACCTCCATCATCACGGGACATCAGGGGCTCATTCTTTTCCACTCTAATCTAATCTTCATTGTTATTATTCCAATCAATAAGCACAAATGTTCCACTCTGTTTTCTCTATCTATTAAATCTCCTTGACAATTTCCTCATCTCCATTCAATTCCCATTTTGCAACTTGAATGCCTACCCTATGTTTTTCCAATTTCTATTCCAACAAATTTAATTCATGCCACAAATCTGCCATCTCTTTTGGAACTTCTCCCAACATCTCTGCACAATCTTCATCACTTTCTTCTTCTGCATCAATTATCAACCAGTCTTCTTTATCTTGACTATCTTCAAGATTAACATCCCTCAGTGACTGATGATCATCTACAACAACACTCAATAGCTCCTCTTCTTTGGTGTCAACATGTAATAACTTCCCAATATTTACAAGATCTTTCACAACAGTATTCAAAAAATCCTCCTTCTCCTTCTCCATCATAAGGTTATATGAACCTTCTTTCATCTCTTTAAAAGCCAGAATTCTGCTTTCCTCTTCTTCTGTGACAACATGAGATAGTTGTCCTGCTTCAATATTTCCTACATCCACACACAAAACATTAGTTTTAAAATCATGAGACTCTTCAGTCCCCTTTGATGATTTCTTCATAAATCCTCTTAGCTGACTTCCATTGTCATAACACTCCATCAAATTCTTCTTGAATTTTCTACCCACTTCATCAGTTTTCCTAAAAAAAAATTCTTATTCATATTCACATGAACAGACTTCTTTCTTCCTTATCAATCCTTGTTCAAACTCAACTTTCTTAAGCCCTCTATCCTTCCTAAAAGCTAATGACTGTAGTATTTTCTTTTGCTGCAATGTAGACCATTGCACTTTCTTCTTTTTCATCACCCATCCATAATACTCATTTTCATTACTCTCTTGAATCAACTTCTCTAGTTTATTGAATCTTTCTTTGATCTCAGCAAACTCTTTGTCATACTCCTTTTGACTTGTTTTTCGATTGTCCTTTAGTTGAAAATATTTCTTCATTTGGCCATAATTCTTCTTTAAATCTCTTATATGACTAGGAATAGTCATCTTTGTTTATGGATTTAAGACACTGTTAGATGACTGTCTATCATCTCTCATATTTGAGCAACCTATAAACATACAATAATCATTAGTTTCAAAATCATAAGGATCCATAGCCTCTTTTGTTGTCCCAAACATCAACTCTCTCAATTGGTTCTCATCCTTCCAAGGATCCATGAAACCTTTAGCTAGTCTCACGTCTTCATCCTCATCACTACTTTCACCGAGAATAGACCCTTGTTCAGGTTCACATAAGTAAACCTATTCCTCAGCACATATCCTATGATGCGACTCAACTCGTTTGAGTTCTTCCTTTATTTGTACACTTGTCTTGTGTCTCAGCCTACTCTGCAACAAACTCCACTTGACTCTTCTCTTCTGAAGAATCCAACCATATCTTTGGTCTTCTTCACTTTTTTGTAGCAGCTACATTAGTACATTCAGTTGTACTTTAATTTCAATAAATTCTCTATCAAATTCCTCATCACTCATCCTCTTCTTTATACCATTAACCCTGGCATCTTCTTTCACTCCCTTGTGGCTTCCCTTTGAACCCTTTACATGACTATCAACAATCATCTTCTTCTCCTTCTTCGTGAGGTTCTCCATACTCTTTATGAGCTGCACTAAAGCCTCTGCCATAACAAGTCTTTTCCACCCTGATACAAATGCCTAATCAAAATTCTACTAAGTTCAATCTTTTGGCACCATTGGTTCTCTTCACTTAGAATCTTCTGAGCATTTTATTTGCTCTTTCTAGGATTTCCTCTTGCAATCACCTTCTTTTGAGAACTTCATTGTTCTTTTTCTGTTCCAACTGAAGCCACAACACTTTTGTTGTGCAAGGTCCTACCACCACAACTTCTCTAATAGAGTGTCTCCTTACTTTCTATATCAAAACTAACAAGTTGGAATCTTCTTCACATTGAATAACATCAATAGAAAGCATAATAAACTTACCACTTCCTCAATTGATTCTTTAACTTTGTATCTTTAGAATTTGATTGAGTTGTCCTCCTTTTGCTTGCAAATTTATTACTACAGAGCTCCTCACGGGTTCTTCCACTTTTCAGAAATTAAAACCTGATCTGCTCTTTTAAATGCTATTGAAGTTTTCTCACATCATACAGAACCCACTTAAGCATGTCACTATCATTTTATCTGCAAACTTCATTTAATTTTCAAGATGAAACTTGAAATTCTTCACTACTAATCATCTCCAAATAAAATGTTGGTCTTGCTCTACTATTACAGAAGTCTCCAGAAGCACTTCTAGTGACATCGATGTCCTTATAACGCTGTTGGGATTTTCAACGATTTTGAGGAACCATTAGAAATGCGTCTTTGCAAAGTTTTGTATTCATATTGGTCGAGTTTCCTTTTGGGATTTCTGTCTCTGCTCTTGGTTTGGAGGGTTCTAAAATTCTTCATTACGTGTCCGGTTCATTGCAATTCCAATTACAATGCGGACGTCGACATAGAGAACGGTGAGGTGGAGACTTTAGATTTCTAGGCTATTGAACACATTTCCTCTGTTTTTATTTTTAAACCAAGTCCATTTTAATTTCCTCACAAAGTACTCTTCTTTGCTTACATATTTCAATCCATGCAATTGTCAATCCTCTATTTCAATAATTGACGATAACCACATTTTCCTGAATCAGATTTCCAGACCTTAGTTGTTGTAAGTTTTGAACATTATCATTCCAAAAAGAAAACAAATCCTGTTCTGACTTCTTTTCCCGAAGAGCATACTGCTTTGATACCAAAAATGATGCAGGCCTATAGCCCTAAGCTTTCATTATCTGTTTCAAGCAATGGTTAGCTAAAACCATAAGTTCAATCTTCAATATCTCCATTCAAATTTCACATAATACATAGGGTTTTTACATGGGTCTTTTCTCAATTACTCTCTCATCGGATATGCTTTTAATACATCATCATTTCTAGAACTATATGCATGCCATAGGAAATTGATAACATTTCGAAAATACCAATATGCAGTAGGACTATACTAGTGCTAACAGGAATTGAACAGTAGTTAACAAAATGCACTAATGTTACCTGACCAAACCTGGGGACATCAACCTAAAACATAGCTTCTCAATGTAGCTTCGATCAACAGCTTACCAATCTGTCAGCAATTTCAACTTATGCATAACTGTCCCAAATCTCAACATGACGTTCCAAATAGCATCTCATCCCAATGAGCCTTCCATCTTCGTTTGCTTTTACCTAAGTTATTGTTTCAACGCTATGCCCATACTAGTCATGGGATTCTTTCAATTTACAACACAGTCAAATATGCCAAGAATACATAGAGCACACAGATCTATGATAAGACCGTTGATCTGGATTCTCAAGATTCACATTAAGCCATGAAAATACAAAGTACCCACATTACAATCGCATTCTCCCCCAAATCTCCATGAACACTACCCTCTCTTCCTCATAAATGAAAAATTGGTTATTCTGGTTATTTCATTCCTCACCAATGGCTGAACCAAATGTAAATTGATGTGCCATCAAGGTTGCACATAGAAAAGCATGGATTCCTCAAATAAATCTATATTCATCAAAAGTTTAGACAATAAAAAATATCCATAAACACACAAAAACAATTATGCGTCTTCTTTCATTTAAGAGAATGAAACTATACATGCTAAGAACCCTAACCAATACTTCTATGGCCTGACTCTTCTCTGTTTGGACATCCCCTCCAAAAATTCTCGTGAGCTTACATTAATACATGTAGAAGTTCTTCTCTCAGTTCATAAAAACCCTAAGAAACTTCCTAAATCTCTCGTAAATAATTCCTAAAATAAACATTCAATCCTATCCATCTAAATGACTCATTGTTATAGCTCAAAATGACACTTCTCTGCCTGTGACCACTTTCCCATGATTCCGTCGCATGTCGACACTTCCATGACGACACTTCATGAAAGTCACTGAAAAAACACCTAACTTGGAGGACCTATATCTTGAGTTTTGTAACTCTGTTTGACCTCATCTTTACACCGTTGGAAATATATTTATGTTAGCTAAAACTTTCTAGAAGACACCAAAGTCTGAAAAAGCCTAGAAAGACCTCAAAAATGAGTTTTTTGTCTATACGTGACTTGCCCTTAAGGAAACCCGTGTATGACATGCGACTTGCCCTTAAGGAAACCCGCGTATGACACGCGACTTGTCAGTTATACAACCCGCGTGTGCTTTTATATGCGACTTTCTGTACTAGCAACCCGCGTATAATTTTTGTATACGCGACTGTCCAGTTATGCAACCCGCGTATTCCTTTTAAAAATGTCAAAAAGCACGTCTTTTGAAATTCGGGTAGTTTGGGTAGTTATGCAACTAACTCCTTCAGTTGTAACCACTTTGTCTTCACCCCTAACTCTTCTTTAAGCATATAAATAGAGGTAGGGAGGTCCATGAGGTGGGACTTGAATTTTTGCATTGTTATGCTGGAGGAATTGGAGCTCTCTTTTCCCACACCTTTGCCCTGGCGATCATCCCCTTGTGTTGCAGAGCTTGGAGGCTGATTTCTTTGGAGAAGAGAAGCAGCAGAACCGGATCAAGGTTTCGTGAGGTGCCGAACTTGAAGAGAAGGAACTTGAAGAGAAGGTATACTTGTACTTGTTTTCAAGATTAATAAAGATGTGATGTCCTTTTTCTTCCCAAATCACTGTTCAACGTGTGATTGAATCTTTGTTTATGATCATATGATGATGTTATTCAGATCATTAGTTCATGTTTATTTGATTATCATTGTTTTATATGTGGTCATAATGGTTTGAGGAAGGTATAATTCATTTTACAGGTCTCTTGGAGCGAGAGGAGCAAGAAGAGGATTGAAGAGAAAGCTTGGACCAGCCTTCAGTTAATTAGGTGTGGACCTTTCTTATCTCTGAAACTTGCTTATATATGCTTGATGAACATTGTGCATCTCTCTTTCAACCCCAGTATGTTGATGGCCTCTTAAACCCTAGCCATAGGATACTTTCCTTTACAATAGAACTGACGATTCCACTGGGGATAGCCTTGTCTGTTTGGGGTTTCTCTTGATTTCTTTCAGCCTTTTGCATTGTTTCAGGTCCTTCTTTCCATTTAGGAACACCTTATAGGTCTGATAGAACACCTCCCCTGCCTTCCTAAGGCAGTTTTTGACCTTTTTGGGATTTTTTTCACCCATACACGACTTGCATGACTGAACAGTCATGTGTCTGGTTTTATATACACAACTGCCTATACTGTCAACCCGCGTATGATACGCGACTTGCCAGTTATACAACTCGTGTATTCTTGTATACTCGACTTGCTGTATTAGCAACCCGCGTATGACACGCGACCTGTCAGTAGTGCAACCCGCGTGTGCCCCTAAAACAATGTTTTTTCCTCATTGTTGTTTTTTCTGCTGTTGTGGGCTATTTGGTAGGTATTTTGGTGTCCTCTGCAAGTGCATGACTCCAGGGAGTTAGTGTCATCCCTTTTTGTTTGTTATTTATCTATGTGGCAAGCCCTTTTAAAGCATTAGGGTTTGTTCTTTGCTCTTTCCCCCACCTCCTTTGCTTGGTATGATTTTTGGCTTATGTTTCTGGTCAGCCTCTGTTTGTGATCTTTATCTAAGTTTAGAACCTTGTTGTTGTTTGTTTCCTTCTTCTTTTGTTGGTTAACTTCACCGTGCCAAAATGGTTGACTTGTCTTTTATGCAAGCCTTCCTTCCAAGTAGGGTTTATACTGACTTTAGGGCATTCTAGAGTTTGTTTGGTGGTTGTATAGCAAAGTTCATTTTGCTTTGTTCTTATTATCTGCATACTTTGCTTTGTAGGTAGTTTTTCTTTTGCATTTATAAAAGAAAATTAAAAAGAACATATACTTGTTTTTGCTGCTTCCCCCCCTACCTCCTTTGGCTTGACCTTGTTGGACAAGGTACTGAGCAGCCTTTGCTTGTAGGTTTAGATTGATTCTTGGGACTTCTTGACCTTTGTTTATGTCAGTATTTTTGCTCAGTCTCTTCATTCCAAAGTTGTTGGCTTGTTTACCTTTGTAAGCCTTCTTTTCAAGAGAGGTTGATATCTAACTTTAGGGAAACCTAGGGTTTGTTTGTGGGGTGTAGAGTAGTTGTCTATTTGCTTTGCTTACATTACTTGCTTGCATTAGTTGATAGGCTATTTTTCTTTTGCATTTATAAAAGAAAAAGACAAAAACACATGTTTGCTTTATATGCATGTAGATTAGGTTTTTAGTCTAGATTGCATAGCATATCATTGTTTTTGAAAAAATATAAAAAAAATTTGTTCTTTTGTGGCTTTCAAGTTTCTATTTGAAAAATAAAGAGAATAGTTTTTCCTTTTTGCATTTCATATCTCTTTGCTTAGTCATTTTGTTTCAACTTTGAGTCAAAACACCACATAAGTTTCATGCCATTTACCCTCTGACTAAAAATAGCCCTTAAAATAAATGATATAATTTAAAAATTATTAGTAAGTTTTATTTTATAGGGTCATACACCAACTAGCTCAGGATATACTTGTGGATTAGGGAGTTTTAACTCTCCACAAGTATTAAATTTCAGACGTAGTTGGCCAATCACTAGGTAAATCCTTTTCTACGTTGATTCTATCTGGGAAGCTCCTCTCAAACGGGAGTTAAGCACGAGGCCGCGTGGAGACTTGGACTGAGGAGATACCCCTCTGATTCCTTGTCAAAGCGTAGACCAAGGTTTTTGCGCATCTGGGGATTCTGTCTTAGACAGGGTTTCGAGCTCAACTACCCTGCCCATGTGTACGAATCAGGCTTGCGACTGTCCCCCCAGACTGTCAATATAGTTAAGGTAGCCTTTAGTCTCTTTGACATCTAGGGTTCATACACAGGTACACCGAAAGGCTATTTCTGGTTGACCTTGGACAGACTTGGAAGGTAACCCCGGTAGAAAGTGTGGGAGGGCGGTGGGTGATTCCTCCGCTTGTGCCTAAGAACATCTATAGGGACGCCAAGTAACTGTCTATCACCTTTCTTCTGGAAAGTATATCTTATACCTGTTTGTCTATTTGGCTTTAGGAATTTTTAGTGAGTGTTGTGTGGTTTGTCTGTACTTAGTGTGCCTTTAGGTGTGTGCTTTGTAATTTTGGTTGCTTATCAACCTCAGATTTTGTCTCCTAGTTTGAAACTATGGCTAACACCCCTTTGAACACCAACCAAGAGATCCCCATGCTGGGAACTCCTTGTAATATTCCTCTCACGGGGAATGTTGGTGTTCCCTTGATGGCCACCCTGAATCTTCCTGGATTCACCCTAGGGCTACCGGTGTGGTTGTTTTCCAATCCAACTGTCCTGAATGCTCCTGATGCTTCTCAAGTAAGCTCTTTATATCAAGGGCATCAAAACACTGCTTCCCCTTCACCTGTAGTTGATTCTCCTCCTCCTTCTACCTCATGCGGTGAAAGTACTGATACTAGTAACCAGCAGTTTAAAAGGAGTAAAAGAAGGAGGAATAGGAAGAAGGCACATAAGCAAGGGGGCACCCGTTCAACCTCTGCAAGTCAATTTGAACCTCACCACCCAGCCTCTGTAGTTCATGCTGGGGGAACCCATCCAACCTCTGCAGGTCATGTTGGATCTAAGCACTCAACCTCTGCAAGTCAAGTTGATCTTCACCATCCAGCCTCTGTTGATAATGCTTGTGGGATCCTTCCAACCTTTCCAGGTCATGTCAGATCCAGTCACTCAGCCTCTGTGGTTCATGCTGAGGGCACCCGTTCAACCTCTGTTGTTCAAGTTGAACCTCCCCATCCAACCTCTGTTGTTCATGTTGGATCCATCCACCCAACCTCTGTGGTTCATGCTGGGGGCACACACTCAACTACTGAAAAGCATGTTGATCCTATCCATTCAACCTCTGTTGTTCATGTTGGTGGTGCCCATCCAACCTCTGCAGTTCATGTTGGATCTAGTCTCTCAGCCTCTGCAAGTCATGCTGGGGGCAGTCTCCCAGCCTCTGCAAGTCATGTTGGGGGCAGTCTCTCAGCCTCTGTGGTTCATGCTGAAGACAATCCGTCAGCCACTGCGAGTCATGTTGACATTGTTGAAAAGACTACCCATTCAAAACACAAGCCCAAGTTTCCTTGTAATATTTGTGAGGGAGACCACCTTACTTATAAATGCCCTTCTATCGCGGAGGTGCGAAGAGTTTGGATTCATGGTCATCCCGTTTTTGAACATTCTGAAGCTTTTCAACAACCAACCTCTCTTAGTCAGGTTGGACCCAGTCACCCAGCCTCTATAGTTCATGATGGGGGAAAACTCTCATCCTCTGCAAGTCATGTTGAGAGCAAACAGTCAGCCACTGCTAGTCATGTTGACACCATTGAGAAAACTGGTCGTTTGAAGTGCAAACTTAAGTTCCCTTGTAAGCTATGCGAGTGCCCTGCTATCGTAGAGGTGCAAAGAGTGTGGTCCGAGATTCAAGAATTTCCTTCTCCTGAACAACCTATAGTTTCTCAACAACCTACTCAACCTTTGGTTGATCAAGTGGTCGAACAAATCTCAGATTTGGTCGATCCCACTCTTCTTTTGGAGAGTGATCCTGATTTGATTGAACCAATGTCATCTTTGGTCAATCCCACTCTCCCGTCGGAGAGTGACTTTCATGGAATGGTTGAATCGATGCCATTGTCGATCAATCCCACTCTTCCTATGGAGAGTGAAGTGTCTGCTAGTCACATTTTCTTCACTGCCAGTTTAGAACTTACTGAACAAGGGGGCACTGAACCTGTTTCGGATCAACCCCCACCAAGCTCTCGGATTGCTTCCTTTGATTGGGATAGCCTAGTTGAGCCGCGCCTTCCTTCTGATGCACCTTTCCAGATAAAGATCAAAGTTGGACAGTATATGATTGCTTGTTGTATTGTTGATGAAGGAGCCTCAGTTAGTATCTTGTCTGCTCGTGCTTGGCGAGGCATGGGATCTCCCAGCCTTGTGTCAACTGCTAGTCAGTTACTGGCGTTTGATAGAAGAACTTGTATAGCCTTGGGAATTCTTGCTCAAACACCTGTTACTTTGGGTGGGAAGACCGTCTTAGTTGACTTCATGGTGATAGAAGACCCCTTGGACTTCAATATGCTCCTTGGACGTGATTATGTCTATGCCATGCAAGCTGTGGTGTCAACATTCTTTCGTGTGATGTACTTTAATCATGGAGAAGAAATTGTCACTATGGATCAGTTGGATTTTCTTGATCCGTCTCCTGACCCAACTAGAGACCAGGTCTTTCCTTTATTGGTTCCCTGTGTTTCTATAGACATTACCTCGCCACAGGTGAGCTATGTGGCCTCATGTCCTTTACGTTCAATTGCTACTGAGAAGCAACCTCTGTTTTCATGCTTACCTTCTCGGGACTTGGTCCCAGCAGTTGAACAGGTGAGTCATCCTATACAGACTGTGGGGCCTAATCTCCACTCTGTCGATCCATTTGAAAGTTTAGATATGTGTCCTATCTCGTATGATCTCCTTCCTTCGAATGAATTCTTCCTAGAGTCTTTGATACAGTCTAATCTTCTCTTGGATGTTGGTTCCATTGTGACTAAGTCTAACCCTGATTTGCCTAGTAAGCCTGACCTTTCTTCTTATGTTGGTCTTGTCGAGTTTTTAGACTCTCCCTTCAACAGCAAGTAAGTGATCCTGATGAGTTTGATTTTTCTTATGAATTTTTCAACTCCTATGATACTGAGTTTGTTCCTGCAGACTCTATATCCCTTGTTGATTTTTGCTCTCCTTTTGAGGTTGATCTTATTGATTATAAACCCTCGAGCCTTGGTTTTATAGAATCTTCTTCGGTTGATTCTGCCTTGACTTTACCTTTTATAGAAGATACCAAAGTTACATGCGTTTCTGCCAAAGTGACCTGTATCAGAACTTTTCTATTGAATATGATCCTGATGCTGTTGTTTCTTGGAGACATAATTCTTAGTTGGAGTCACAACTATTTACTGATCTTGTCTAGTTGTTCAAGCTGTAACTACATTTACATGTGCCCTGCTCGCGCTTATGAGCCTGATGCCGGATTCCACGCTTTTAGCTCGTTGTATAAGCCCTCATCTTTGTTCTCATCATCACTTAGCCTTGTATCATTTTGCCTTTGCAACTTGACACCTTTTACCCTGAGGAGACATTCCCCGAGTGTCCTTATCTTGCTCACTTTCCTTGCATTATGCATAGGTCTGTTCCTTGCGCTTGGAACTAGTTTCGCCTGTCTATGACACTCGTCTCCTTGCATTTAGAGCATTCTTTCCGCTCTCCTTCGGGCTCGTTCAATACAGTAAGGAGGCCGTGAGTTGAATTTTCCGGACTCGTTAAAACTTCACGGGAAAGATTTTGAGTTTCTTTAGGCCCAAGTCTGACTCCTCAAAATAGACTTGACAGCCGAGTAAACTTGTCCATTCAGGCTCGTTAAGAATATGTGAATGGGCATCCACATTGGTGGTAGGTTATCTCTTTCTCGGACCATGTGGAATAATACGAGAAAGGAACACTCTCTTTTCTTTGGAATTGAGAAGAGTATTCTCAGGCATAGGTTTATCACTTTTCCGGACCTGAGGGACTAAACTTACGGAAAAGGAACCCCCGGCATGAGCTTAGTTTTCTCTTTTTCGTGCTTTGGACCAAAACATGAAAAAGATTCCGAGTGTACTTTATGTCTTTGTCATGCTCGTTAAACACTAAAGAACAAAGCATCGAGTTTATTGTTGTAAGCCCCATTTCTCGTAATCAAATGGATCTTTCCGAGTGATCTTGCCTTCCTTCACACTCGTAAAACTCAGGCTATATGCTTCTTTTGAAGGAGCGTTGGGTAGGTGGTAATTTAACCTTTTTCGGACCTTCCTGACTAAGTAGGGAAAAGGTGCGCCTTTTCTTCTTCGGAAGTTAAGAGAGTTCTTCTTTGGTATGTTTTATACTTTTTCGGCCTCAGGAGACTAAATTGTACGAAAAAGAACCCCCCTAGAGTCTTCTTTGGCATTTTCAGACTCTCTAAACTATGAAAACACCATTGAGCATGTACTAGTTCGGGCTCGTAAAATCCACGAATTAGTGCTTTATCAAGCATTCTTCTTTCTTTTCTTCGAGCTTGCCAAAAATGAAGATGGTCCCGAGTTTGCTTTCTTGGACTCATTAAACCTTTACAAGGAAGAGGGAAGGGAAGTTCATTCACATGTTTTTTACATCATGGAAGCAAGTCTTGTTTCCTTGAACAAAGCACCAGTTTTGAGTCTATCAACAGTTGGGCCCTAGTATTTTGACCTTATCCTGATTTCAGAGTTTCTTACTCCTCCAGTTGGTCTCTTTTCCAATTATATGGGGAATTTGTCAATGTCTCCTACATTGCAGATTTGTTTCGTTGGTCCTTTTGTGTTAAAAGTTGCCTAAGTCACTTTTATGTCGTGCTCACTGTTCAAGGATTAAACCTTTGTCGGCCATTTTGTAGTTGCCTTGACCTTTTGTGTTGGCCATTCCCTGGTATCAGTTCATTACATCATGTCTTCAGCATTCCTTGTCGTGAAATTCAGTACCAATTCCAGATCCAATTAGTCTTTGACTTACCTCGTGTTGGATGATGAAGGATGCCTTAATGCCTTCCTTCCAATGGATCTCTTCCTATCGACTGCAACACATCTTGCTCTGGGAATGAGATTTAGAGTTTTATGACAGTACCTTGGGGATTGTTGTCATCAGTGGCAATTTCCCTCGCTATTGGGTAGTGGGAATACCTTGATGTATCCTACTCGATGGATTCTTCAAGTGTTCGACTTCAAGTCCTTGTAACCACACTTGTTAGAATGTAATAGGTACCTTGGGGACCATTTTCATTAATGGTGGTTTCCCTCGCGTTTGTTAACGGTTCTTATCATTGACCAGTAATCAAAACGGTTTCCTCCATGTTCGACTTCAGCTCCTTTTATTCGCATGGTTAGGATTCCTACATTTTTTGGGCGGTTTGGATTGAAGACCTTGGGCCGATAGTAGCATTGTCATCTTTTGGTATTGCGCAAGTTGCGCAAGACCTTGTTACACTTTATATGACATTTTGCTGAGACATAGATCCACCTTGTATTTTTGTGGCTATGATCGATTGTTGAGCATGGATCCACCTTGTTCATTTGTGGCCATGGCTCCTTTAGATTTGATATGGCGCCTTTTTGCATATTGAGCGACCATGATAGTTTCATCAGTTATACATATGTTGGATCCGCCTTATATCGTTATGGTGATGTTTTGTATATGGACTTGTATGTCTCAGAGATCAATTTTTCTGACATTTATCTCTCTTACAGGTACCTTTGTTCGAGCCTTTTGATCTTGGATTCTCTGCTCTCTCCATACTCAGTTGTTTCCTTTATAATGTATTTCGTCTATCATCTTCCCCTCTAACCTCACACATTTGGGGGCATCTGTTATAGCTCAAAATGACACTTCTCTGCCTGTGACCACTTTCCCATGATTCTATCGCATGTCGACACTTCCATGACGACACTTCATGAAAGTCACTGAAAAAACACCTAACTTGGAGGACCTATATCTTGATTTTTGTAACTCCGTTTGACCTCATCTCTGCATCGTTGAAAATATATTTCTGTTAGCTAAAACTTTCCAGAAGACACCAAAGTATGAAAATGCCTAGAAAGACCTCAAAAATGAGTTTTTTTGTCTATACGCGACTTTCCCTTAAGGAAACCCGCGTATGACACGCGGCTTGTCAGTTATACAACCCGCGTGTGCTTTTATACATGACTTTCTGTACTAGCAACCCGCGTATACTTTTCGTATACGTGACTGTCCAGTTATGCAACCCGTGTATTCCTTTTAAAAATGTCAAAAAACACGTCTTTTGAAATTCGGGTAGTTTGGGTAGTTATGCAACTGACTCCTTCAGTTGTAACCACTTTGTCTTCGCTCCTAACTCTTCTTTAAGCATATAAATAGAGGTAGGGAGGTCCATGAGGTGGGACTTGAATTTTTGCATTGTTATGCTGGAGGAATTGGAGCTCTCTTTGCCCACACCTTTGCCCTGGAGATCATCCCCTTGTGTTGTAGAGCTTGGAGGCTAAGTTCTTTGGAGAAGAGAAGCAGCAGAACCGGATCAAGGTTTCGTGAGGTGCCGAACTTGAAGAGAATGTATACTTGTACTTGTTTTCAAGATTAATAAAGATGTGATGTCCTTCTTCTTCCCAAATCATTGTTCAATGTGTGATTGAATCTTCGTTTATGATCATATGATGATGTTATTCAGATCATTAGTCCATGTTTATTTGATTATCATTGTTTTATATGTGGTCATAATGGTTTGAGGAAGGTATAATTTGTTTTGCAGGTCTCTTGGAGCGAGAGGAGCAAGAAGATGATTGAAGAGAAAGCTTGGACCAGCCTTCAGTTAATCAAGTGTGGACCTTTCTTATCTCTGAAACTTGCTTATATATGCTTGCTGAACATTGTGCATCTCTCTTTCAACCCTAGTATGTTGATGGCCTCTTAAACCCTAGCCATAGGATACTTTCCTTTACAACACTCATGACTCGAACTTTAATGAATTTTGCCACCTAGTGCATATTCGGTTACAATGACTCATCACTCAACTAAATTATCATTTCTTTAATTAAAAATTTATCAACTATTAGAACCTTCTAAACTTATCCTTTATAAACTATGAAGTATTTACAATCAAAACCCTTTCATGGGAAAATGTCAAGACTCTATATCTGAGAAACTTGAAGATTGTTCATGACAGCAAGATGCTCCAGCATCATCGACTCTTTGTTTGTTTTATAATTTTGTAAATGTGGGTTGATGGTGCACCCATTACATGTCAATGCACCGTAAACATTGCACACAGGTTCATAAACCATACCATTGAAGTCCGTTGAAGTCCTTAAATTGGTGCATTATGGACATGTCCTCACACTATAATGGAGCATAAGGGTTCTTAGAACACACTGTATCTGATCTTGGTGAGTTTGAAAATTTGTATATGATAACAATGTGCCAATTACATGTCAGCACATTGTAACATCAGTGAGAAAAATTTAATGAACCACACTGCTTAACATTATTATTATTTTAATTACATTTGGTTATGCAGTGCGCTTGGCACACGTTAGCACATTATCTCGCATGTGCACTTCTGTGTGCTTATGCATGAGCACACACAAATGCATAGCACACAGATATTTACCATGGAACTCTTACCTAGGCATGCTTCTCTTTTATTAATTATATTAACTTCATCATTTTCTTCGTAAAAGAGCCATCACAAGAGGATAAAAATACACTTTACCTAAGAAACAACTAAATTATATATGTTACACCCAAATATATGCATACACACGATAGACACTAACAAGGCACATATATGTGAGCTAGACATGTATAGGGCACGTATGACTTGCAAAAGGGTTTTTTTTAGGGATTTTTTAGAAGGGATAAATGGTAGAGTTATCCAGAAGTAAGGAAATGGATTCTGCAAATGGGGAAAATATCAAAAGTCAATACGAAAAATATGGGGAACAACAAGTTGGGGATGAAAAAGTAAAATTTTGGGTGTTGTTATATTTAAGACAACAATTTATTTTTCTTGTGGCCAAGTCCTTGAATCTTGTTTAAAGAAAAATACAAGTTTCAACACTTATTTTTTCACTTGATATGTCAAATGTTTGAAGTGGATGGGATATTTGGGTAAACCCCAAGGGGATTGTATAGTGGAAATTTTTAATAACCCAATTACTTTCATGATGAGTCAAAGATCCTTGTTGTTTGTTAACATTGAAGAATATTTGAAATAATTAATGTTGAAATAATATCAGGAAAAAGGTGAATTGGAAAAAGGATTGAGTAATCATTAACATTCTAAATTTTATCACAAATTTATTTGGTTAATGATAGATGCAAAGGAAACAAGTGTTTAAAGGTCATCCCATGCAGGTTCATGCCTTTTATCTCAAAGTATTCAATTACCACTAGGTGTGAAAAGAATAAGTTGGCGACCCTTTGTTCCAAATAATTGAATGGTTGAATGTAAAGAGTATCCCATGTTGTGCAAAGGAGGGTTTTGTCCCTTATCACCACCACCACTTTAATCTATCAAAACTATATTAGCGGAATAAGAATGCTTGTGAAAAAGAAGAGGTCCAAGGATCTTAAAAGAGTTTAGTTGGAATTGGTTAAGACTAGCAATATTAACACCAGGGCCAAGTTAATAATTACTACCTATTGATGTCTAAGAAAATAGATTATTCTAGCGAATTTCTCACTCTTTCCATACTAAGGGAAATATTGTCTATAAGGGATCCATAATGAGAATTCCCTAGCTTTGAATTCCAGTATGGAGAAAATGATAATGCTTGAAATGAAGACTAGGAATCCATCCATGTGGCTCAAAAACATGTTTCTTCCACAACCGTGTTCCTTAATCAGCTAAAATTGAATCTAATTGAGTGCTAAAATGGAATAAACAAGAGCTGAAATAAAACATTTTGTGTTTTTTTTTTACATTTTCTTAGTGTATTTGTGAAAAGTTTTGTTTGATTTTTGCATAACCCCCTTTAGGGGAAGCAAGCTAAAAATGAAATAATCAATAAAAATGATAAATACAAACAATATTGGTAATCTATAGCTACTAAACTTGGCATTAACCACATAATTTGTGATGGAAGGGAAGCTAAACCATCACTCAATTGTTGTGTTATTCACCTTTTTGTGTTTGTCTCAAGTTATCATGGTATAATGAACTTATAATAAAATAAAGAATGAAACTATACTACAAATCTTAAAGAAACAAAGTGAAGTCTCTTTGCGAGCCCTGGAGCCACAATGTGCAAATAGGTCTCAAATCACTTCTTGGTTATATGGTCACAATATTTATATGATAAAAACATGACAAAGATTATGTAACAACATGAAACCGATATCTATACTTCTCAATTGAGACTTGATAACCTTGAAAAGGGTAAATAAATGGAAATGGATGGTACATGGTTGTTTGATCTTTATGCATGGTTGTTCATATGCTTTTGTTCACCATACTTCTAGCTGATTTGCTAAAACATGCCTTTAAGAGGATCCCAACATCTTGGGAGAAGTAGAGAGTGCAACATAATGTTTTTTGGCATAGGAGAATGAATTATATCTTTATAAATGAAAACATATGATGAAAATGAAGGAAAAATCACAGAACAACAAATAGATATATTTGTTTCCCTAAATTCAATAAAATAACAAAATTTTTGTCTACCTATTTGTATAATTAATCATAAACGAAGAGAATCCAACCAAATCAATCGTACAAATAAAGATAAATACTATCACCAATATAACCAATGAAATGGTAATGGTTTCAAGGTCATTATTGCATCTTCCCAAACCTTCTAGCAACCAACGGGATTCAATAACTACTTTTCCTTCCATAAGCTTACAATGATATCACATACATAAAAATAAACAATACCACTATAAACATGAAGAAATCAGCATGCTTTAATTAAAGAAACATCAAGAAAATACCCAACTAACCAATCCCAACAAGACCCTGCAACTAACCATCAACCTCAAATAAAAGATCATTCAATATCTAACATCTGAAGTGAGAAAAAGGAAGAGAAACGAAAAACAATATAACTTATGTACTTTAACCAACAAGTTTTGAACATTATAGAAACAAGTATAGAAGAGGAAAAGTCGAAGTTATAATTACCATCCCCATTGTCAAAACACTTGTCATTTTAGGATAAAAATTGATAAGTGGCACCTTCTAGAAAATTTTAAATACTTTTCATAAAGTGAAATATTATCCTAATTATATGCAGAATGGAGGAATTACAAATACATAAGATTAAATTGCTCTCAGAAAATTCTCTCGAGAAAAGTCTCCATCATAGAATATGCTTTGGGATTTGTGCCTCTAAGTGATAAGTCTTCATTACTACATTTATAAATCTATTAGACACTTTATTGTTGTTGTAATTTAGGTGAAGAATGAGTGTCAAGTGTCAAATTGAGTCATCAATGTTTGTAGGAGTTGATGGAAAGAAAGTCTATAATTGGGCAATTTCCAGTCCTGTTCTAAAGGGAAAGGGGGATTTTAAATAAAGTAAAATAACATAGAATGTGTTCATTGTTCAAACATAAATTAGGTCTAAATTGCTCTCTTAATTGCCTATAATGTTTCTCTATTGTGACAACTTTGACCACAAACCAGGCTTAAATTTGACTTGATTTGAATTAAAAAGAGTTTGGACCTAAAATGATGTTTGATTGTTCCAAGATTAAAAAAAAAATGTTATATTTTGGGGTTACTCTGAAAGTGTTTACACCACATTTTATGGTTTTCATGTGATGTAAAGTGCATGGTGTGTTTCATATTGTTGGTTTTATCCTGGTGGAAATACACATTAGAGATAGCTTATTCATTGATTTTTTTACCTCGACTTGTTGCTTATGTGGTGCACTTCCTTAGGAGGTTGGTTTCCCATGTGGAATTGTGAGACTCTTTATTTCGTGAACATGAATATATCAATTTATTTCTTAGGTGGAGAAACTATTAGGAGGAGGGTTGCGTCATTAAACACTAGGTAAAATGGGATCACTTGGTTACTTACATCGAGGCTTGGGCTTGACTTAAGGATGGTTGGGTTGAGTAATGTTCATGTACATATGGTGGATCTAGAGGATAAAATATATTATGAGGTATCATTGGAGCATTAGAGATATTTGGAGGAGAACATTTTTCCTTAACTTATGGAAGACTCACGTTATTACCCTTTCTTGATAGAGGTTCCTACCTTGGAGCTTGACATGTGTCACCCTAGAGTTGGAGTGCTTCACATGTGAACATATCTAGTGATTAGTTAGGTTTCTTGAGATACTTAGTTATATACCTTCTCCACTTTAATATTGTTTCCCTCCCTCACCTATTATGCATAAAGGGAGGAACGAGTATTTTGTTTCAATATTCATCACATTGTTTTTTCACATAATGTCTTAAATATGTGAATTTGAGTGAACTTGTTCCTTTCATATGTATCCCTTCTTCATTGTAGTTTTAATTATTTTCAAATGAATTAGGATTCTTATGTTGATGCATGAAGGCATCAAGGTTATTGTTTTCCCTAAGAAGAGGAGGACGATTAGGGTTTGGGAGAAAACATAGAGGAGCAAAGGGAGAAATTGTTGTTGTGGTTCTTGTCGAATAATAAGACTTAGGTTTGTGGCATTGGAAACCCTGGTATACATTGAGTGCTAGATGTGAATAATATAGTGGAAGTGTTTGAAAAATAATTTAAAATAGAAGCAATCAACAATAACAATAGAACATGAGATTTACATGGAAACCCTATTGTGTGCGGGTAAACCACGGGGCATCGGTAGCTCCAATATTTTTTTATTAAGTACTCAATAAAAAATTTACAATGCTTTCTTCTCTCTTGCGATACAACTCCAAGGGTAACTCCCCTTTTATACAATAAATACGAGGGTTGTAGAAGGAACCAAAATGCACTAGAAGCATCTATAAATACACTAGAGGGGATAGTTGTGTACCACTATACATGAAAATTCCAGAGATATAGATATTGACTTCACCTCCTAACATTATCCCACTTGAAGTCAATATATGGAAAGTTTATTTCCTATGTTTTCTACTCACATGTAATTTCACAATGTTGACTCATAACATTTTGAACAAGCCCATGTAAGTTTTGCACCATTCAAACTTATTTAATGTGACCAACTTTCTAAGCATATATGTAGTATTCACATTAATATCAATTTTATCCAATAGGACCTGCCTTATTCTACTACTTTCCTTATGAAATGTTAGTTAATATCAATATGTTTCACATGATCATGAAATGCTATATTCTTCACTAAGTGGATAACACTTTGATAGTCACAATGCAAAGTGATACCCCCCTACATCTTATTGAATTCATCCATAACTCATTCTTTCCATATTTCCTCTTTTATGGCCTCGACTGTTGCCACACATTTTTCTTTAGTGGTTGATAAGGCCACCATTGGCTACAACTTAGATGTCCATCTTATAGCTCCACTAGCAAGAAAGAAAGTATATCATGTAGTAGACTTTTGTTCATCTCTATCTCCACCAAATAAGAAATTACAAAACCTTTAATTTGTAAATTTGTTGATCTGTAGCAAATAACAACATTTGAAACACCCCTTAAATATCTGAGTAACCATTGAACACAACATTCCAATTTTCCTTACTAGGATTCACCATGAACCAACTAACAACTCCCACTGCTTGAGAAATATCTAGTCTAGTTTGGCACCATGGTGAACATGAGGCTCCCTATTGTTGATCAATATGGTACACGAGACCTTCGTGTCTTCTCTACTTTTGTGCTAGGACTCTATTACGAAAACAACTTGAAGTGTGCAAGAAGTGGGGTGCTAACTGGTTTTGTATTCTACATATTGAAGCAATGTAGAATCTTGTGTGTGTGTGTGACTTTTTACTTAACCAGATATTCCTAAATGTTTCGTCCATGTGTATCTTCATCCCTGGAATTTGATTTGTTGGTTCCAAATCCTTCATTCAAATTCCATATTCAAATAAACCTTAAGTTCAATGATTTTGTTCATGTTGGGGCCTGCAACAAGAATATCATTTCATACAACATCAAAATAATAAAGTTGCCATAATCAAACCTCTTATAATATGCACAATGGTTAGCTTCACTTCTATTGAAACCCTATCTTTTGGATGATTTCTCAGCCAAAAGGATATTCTTTTGAATAACCAAATTATAACCAAGCATGTTTCACTTATATTTTTCCCTTTAGATTTTTCCCTCTTTGACTCCACAATCAAAGAATGGAGCAAACCAATCTTTGCATCTCCATCCCTTGTTTGGGAGAAGAAGTTGAGAATAGTTAAGCTCACCCTAAAAGCATGGGCCATAACTTCCTATGTATCGCTAAACTAAGAATATATATGCAAAACCAAATCGGATCCCTATAAGCCAAAATGGAAGTGGAAGAAGCAACAAAGCACAACTAGAAAACAAGAAAAGGAAGTGTGGCATTTGAAGTCCACAAGACTTTGGTTGCAATTTGGCAACAGAAGAACATATTTCCATATTCATGCCAAAGAAAGACTTCATAAAATACAGTCAAAGAGATGACACTTGTGGATGGAACTATTCTGAGTGATATTCCATTAAGAGATGACTCTTGTGGATGGAACTAGTCTGAGTGATATTCCATTAAGGACAGAACATGATCTCACTTTGAACCTTTATAGTCTAAGGAAGAAGAGGCCAATTTAAACTCGTGAGCAACTTCCCCATGCTCATCTATAAAGAAGAAAATGGCAAGCCTTATTAAGATATAGAAGAAGCATAAATAATAAGAGCAATATGGTGACTGCTTCCGAGAAGGCTTTGGGTTTGGATGGTTTCTACATTCACTTCTTTTGTGCTTGTTGACCCATTCCAAGAGAAATAAAAAGAACAAATTGGGAGTTGCACCCATTCCTCTTTCTTAGCCCTAATCGCTAAATATGTTAACCCTTCTTCAATTTCTAAATTTTATCCAATATGGTATGACATTGCGGGGAATCCTACCATTGGGATAAAACAAGAGCTTTTGGGATTGAGCGTGGCTTTTGGGATTGAGTGTTGATGGATATATGATAATTATGTATTTAAGATAATCATGATAATATATTATTATTTATTTATTAAAAATAATTAAGGTTAATTTGTGTATTTGGTATATTAAAAGTATTATGATATCAATATATTGATTATTTATTAAGATGAGAGTGTTCTGTAATGCACTTTTTGTATTGATTTGCAATGAATATTTATAATCATTTTTTTTTGGCTTTACAATGATATAATTTTTTTTGGCTTTACAATGATATAATTTTTTTTTTTATGCTTATAATGATATTGGTATGACATTTACATAAGCCTTGGAGATTGAGTGTGGATTGATATATGATAATATCATAATTATAGATTTCAGATAATTATGATAATATATTATTATTTATTTATGATAATATATTATTATTTATTTAAAATAAATAAATAATAATATATTATCATGATTATCTCAAATCTATAATTAATAATTATGATATTATCATTATTATCATATAAATAAAATAATTAAGATTAATTTATGTATTTGGTATATTAAAAGTATTATGATATTAATATATTTGATGTTTGAAGCATATTTGATATAGCTTTGGAGATTGGGTGCAGATGGATATATGATAATTATTATTATTTATTTATTAAAATTAATTTATGTATTTGGTATCCTAAAAATTATGATATTATCATAATTATCATATATAAAAAATAATTAAGATTAATTTATGTATTTTGCTATATTAAAAGTATTATGATATTAATATATTTGGTGTTTGAAGCATATTTGATATAGCTGTGAGGATTTGGAGATTGAGTGTAGATGGATATATGATAATTATGATAGTATTATAATTATAGCATGATAATATATTATTATTTATTTATTAAAAATAATTAAAATTAATTTATGTATTTGGTATACTATACTTTTATGATATTAATATATTTAGTGTTTGAAGCATATTTATATAGTGTTTGATCTATATTTGTAAAAAAAAATTGTGCTTTATAATGATATAATTTTTTTAGGTTGATGTATTTAATATATTAATTTATTTTATTTTAAATTATTTTGTAGTGAGTGAATATTTATAATAATTTGGTATAGTGTATGTGATATGATGATGATAATGATGATGGTTAACGTCCACTGAGACCAAAATTGGTCTATCAGACCTAAAGAAGCAAATTAATTAGATTGCTTTAAAATTGTATTCCTATGCTCAAAGAGCTTGGAGAGAAGCGTCCCGAGCTCACTGTAATTTTGACATGTTAAAAGGCCAGGAAGGTCAGAATTGCAACAAATATTATGAAACTGAGATCTAATGTGGGTGTACGCAGGGCACTCTAAGAGGAAATGATTTTCATCCTCAATATTCATTTTCTCACAGAGATGGTAGATTCTTTCCGACATGGAGTTTTAGGAATTGTCCAATGACCTGTTTCACTATGGAGCTCATGAGAGTTCATTATTATCTTGGCTATATTGATTTTTTTCTTTGAACTAGTTAAAAGAGATACTTTTGATCTTCTAGAGTAGGGTTGATGACCTCCTTATAATATCTTAATTTTATTTTAGCCTCTAAATCTTTCTCACACCACATTTTCATTTTAAACTTAGAAGTAACTATATTTTTAATGTTATTAATATTTTGTAATGCAACATTTTCGTCGATCTCCCAATGGTTTAACCAGGCCTTGGTATCTTTATACCAACCTCGCTTGAGCCTTAGGTGGTTTTGGTTGGAATTAAAAGCTAGCTTAGGAATTCTATGGTCTCCCATGTTATTGATTGTGTGCTTGTACAACAAGAGCCTAGTCATAGCTAGGATCTCGATAGGGGAAAGACCCACTTCTATAAGGAGAACATGATAGGGCATGTTGCTTTTAATTTTGAGGTTATACGTTATAAAGAGCTTCTGTATTTGCTCAATATTTCTCCATGATTCTCTAGAGATGCTGCAACCCCAAACCTCACACCCATACAAGATAACAGAAGTGACTAAAGTTTCAAAGAGGAGCTTCTTTTTATCCCACATCACAAGGTTGGTTGCTTTACAATTATTTTCAAGACCAAAGTAAGCTTTCCACCCTCCATTAATCCTTTTCTCAATGCTATAGTTCAAGTTGAGCTTGTGATGAATATCAATTCCTAGGTATTTGTAAGAAGACACTTCCTCCAAGTTGCTATTGTCATACACAAAATTAGCGTAAGTGTCCTTCTTGGATTTGATAATCATAACTTTTGTTTTGCCAGTGTTAACAGTCATACCCATGGTAGAGCAAAAATCCTTAAGAATTCTTAGTTTCTTTTCAAGATCAGATGGGCAACTTGCCAGAAGAACAATATCATCAGCGTAGAGAAGAAGGATTATGACTATTCCAGCTAAGATCATGCCAGAACAGCCTGCTTCCTCAAAAAACCTTCTAACTTATCGATGTAAATTCCAAATAGGGTAGGGGAGAGGGGGAAACCTCATTTAACTTCGATATTACACTTAATATATTTTTACCACCCCTCGTTGCTCTTAAACTTGGCAATTACATTCTCGTATAACTTTATTGTGGCAGCTCTCAACTCGTAAGGAACCTTTAGCTCTTCTAATCTATTCCAAAGGTTATTTCTGGGTATTGTATCGAAATCCTTTCTAAATTCTACAAAGCAGCAAAAGAGATTGGATGTATCATTACGACATTCCTCCACAATGATCCTAAGCGTAACGAGGTGGTCTATTGTTGAGTGTTGTCCTCTAAAAATCGCTTGGCCTTTAGCCCGTTTACCTTCACTTTCAAGCCATATGTTGATCTTATTTTCTAAAATAATACCATATAACTTGGCTAAGAGAGGGATAACCATAATTGTCTGATAATTAGATGGGTTATTTGTATCCCCACTTTTAAAAATAGGGATAATGAGGCTCTGAGTCCAAGGTTTAGGGAACCCTTGTTTGACTGCTTGATTGAATAGCTTGTGGATGTGAGGGATGAGGACATGACCTCCAATTTTTAAGATTTCTTCCTGGTAACCTTCAATGTCCTTAGATTTTGCATTTTCGAGACGCTTAACCCCAAAATCTATGTCGCAATTTTATTATTATCTTTAGTTTTTCTAGTTAAAATTTTCCTCCATAATTTCTTAGGAGCCACCTTAGAAAGGTGTAAGATATTTTCTTGTCTTTTATGGATATATTGCATTTTTTTTCCTTTTAGTTAGGGCTTTGTATAGTTTTATCTTGTCAATTTTAAGAGACTCATCAAGAGCTTCCTTAATTTCTCTCCTTGCCCTTTTACAATCTTTATCATATCAAGGGTTGGTTTTGCTATTCTTTTTATTACTTGAAACTTCAATTGAGAAATTGTTAATAGAATATGAGAGGGTTGTAGAAAAATTATGATAATGGTCTTCTATATTGTCTATACTTGATAAAGGAAGCAAATTAATTTTTAATTCATTTATAAAAAGATCATGTTTATTTCTGTCAAAGATCGAGTTCTTTTGGCTATAAGGATTATTTTCTATGGGATCTCTATGCATGGAAAAATTCAGAGTTACAGCTAAAGGTCTATGATCTGAGTCAGGATCGTGGTTGTTTAAGATGTCAAAATTTATTATTTCGTTGTATAAAGGGATATCGGAAATAACATAGTATACTACACTGCTACCAAGCCCATGGATATAGGTCATCTGGCTAGAATTGGGCCACTTCTTTAGACCATTTTAAATTATGAGATCTTGAGCACTACAGAGTTTGACTAGCTCATACCCAAAGAAATTTTCCCCTAGATCTTCAGAGCTTCTTTTGTACCTACTAGCTAGAGTAAGGTCTTTATCTAACCAAAGAGGGTTGGGGTTGGAATAATTGCTTAGAAGAATACCTTGGTTGCTTGAAGTTCGAGCATTAAAGTCACCTATTAAGAGGATATTACCTTCATTCCTTGGGATAGAAATATCATTCTCTAACCCATTGTAAGGACAATTTTTATCTTAGTTTTTTTTCTTATAGAAGTTAGAATTAATAGGGGCAAAATAGCAGATTGCTATGTAGGTTTTTTTATCATTAATGTCAGCAATCTCTATCCAAATATATTGGTTGTAAGGGTCTTTTTTATCAAGCCTAGCATGGAGAGAGATGTTCTTCCTAATGTATCAAGGTATACCTTCGATGCCTCTACGATAGGATCGCTTGTTCCAGATCGACCATTATACAAAGCCATCTATGTTAGGGACTTTAGATTCTTCACTCTCTCAAGTTTCAACTAACAATATAATATCAGCTTCATTCGGGATCCAACTTAGCTTGGGGCCTTTGTTCCATGGAAAGCCCCGACAGTTCCAAGAAAGGATCCGAAGCATGTTCAATTGCTATTTATTGCTATCTTTTTGGTTTCTATCTCGAATAACGGCTTTTCTATTTCTGATTATTGCCCATTTTCCTTCCTTCCTAGCTTCTTTTACCTTTTGAACCCCCTTTCGTAATTCTGCTTGATCTTCTGGAATGAGATCTTCATTTATAAATATTCCCATTCCTTTTATACTTTAGGTTTTACTAAGTATGTCGTACTTATGGTCACTAGAGCTCACCTTTATCAGGATCAGCCTTCCTTTATTTTCAGTTAATTTCCCCAACCTTGTTGCTTCTGTAAGACATGTTGTTTCAATTTTTAATATATTATGTAATTATGTCTGGACTATGGTTAAAGTATCTTTGTCTACCTCCTCTTTCAAACCGAAGATTATAAGGTTCAAGGCCCTTTTGTTACGCTCATGGTCTAATTCTATCATTTTTTTCATTTCCTCTTTAATGGGTTTACTGTTTAGGGTGATATTGTTGTTAAAATTTTCCTCTAATTCTTTAATCATGTCCTTCATTTTAAGACTTTCTAAAGTGTCAGCATCTCCTTGTTGGGATGTTTGGTTTGTATCTTGGCTTTGTTTTTCTATTACCTGTAATATGATCTCCATTTTCTCCATTTTATTCTCCAATAGTTTTATTTTATTTTCTATTTGCTTTTGGATCTTGTCTTCAAGAGATGTAAATTTATTTTCCAGCATGGCTTCCAACTCGGTTTGTATCTTAACTTCTCTTTCTTCTCTACGTTTCTCTAAATACTCTATATATTCATACAGTCTCTGTGCTAGGTCTACCTTTGACAATATTTAGTAGATGCGGTGGAGTATTCATATTTGTGAGCAAAAAGAAATATATGAGAAATATATGAGTAGTAGATATGTATTAGAAAAGAAAGATAAAGAATGTGTGCACCTGATATAACCCTTCCAGATCTCCTTCCAGCCCTGGTTCAAATTGACCTTGGTGTTCAATATCTTCCTCTTTACCGTTCAAAACCTTCGTTCCCTTAAGACTATGTATATATGCGGCCTTAAGACTGCCTCAAACTTCGCTGCAACTCTGCTGTTCAAATATCCACAAATGTCTACCATTGCATAAAAAATACATTTGTAAAAAACATAGATAAAATGTATTTTGTAAAGTTGCATACAAAATAAAGTTACATTAACAAAATACATGGACAAAAACACATAAAGTTGCATACAACTCAAAGACTACATTCACAAACAAACAATTTAAATTACACAAATATTTTCAATAACAAAACAATTCTAACAATAATTAACAAACATAGTTATATAAAAAAAACATATACAAATATACAAACATCCACACATAAAGATCCATAAAAATACAAAATACAAAAACAAATATATAATATTGTATTAAAATACAAACAAAGGTCTTTATACCAAAAACATGTATAAAGATCCATTGAATTGCATGCAAGAAAAAAATTGCAAAAAAACAAATTGAATTGCATGCGAAAAACGTGAACAAAGATTCACACACATAAGTTGGATTAATTTTTTTTATTTCGTTAAAAGTATATATTAAAATCATCTAATCTAACAAATAAATAACATATAAAACAATAATACTTTTAAAAACCACTCAAATACAATAAACAATCAAACATTAATAAAAATATGAAAAAAATAAAATAAAATTACGAAAAATATGAAAAAAAATTAAAATTACAAAATATATAAATATTAAACAATTTTAAATAATAATAAAAAAGCCACATAATAAACACCTGAACAAAAATTTACAAATACAAGAAACACATTTCCATCTTTTGTGATGTGGGGGCAAAAATAAATTCCTTTTTGTCTTTTCTCCTACGTTTTGTATAAAAAGTACATAATAACCACTATCACAATCATATAGAACTCCTAAAAAAACATAAACAAAAAATTTCAAACACAACAAACACATTTATGTCTTTTCTCCTAAGTTTTGGTAGACAAAATTTGGTCTTGGTGGATGTAAATACCATCATCATCATCATATATTATTTCAATATTTCCATTAAATAAAAAGTACATAATAACCACAATCACAATCATATAAAATTCTTTAAAAAAAAACAAAATATGAACAAAAATTTACAAACACACAAAAGTTGCATACAAAAATACAATATCTCATCTAACAAATATTTACAAATTAAACAATCTTTAATATAAACTATTCAAATATTTTAAATAACCAAACAATTACACATACAATTTCAAATTTAAAAAATTAATAACATTCATTTTGTGAACAAAAATTTACAAACACACCAAAATTGCATACAAAAATACAATCTCATCTAACAAATATTTACAAATTTAACAATCGAGGAACAATCTTTGATATAAACTATATTCAAATATCTTAAATAACCAAACAATTACATATATAATTTCAAATTAAAAAAAAATAATAATAACTTTCATTCTATATTAAACAATTTCAAATCAATAAAAATTACACTCAACATTATGATAAATAAGTTAATAAAAAACATGTATTAAAATATAAATAATATGTAAATAAAAAATGCATTTAAAAATCATAGTATGAAAACTAAAAATCTTGAGGGTGCTATTCTGAAAATTGACCTTGGATGTATGGTTTTGATATTGACATTGAGTCAATGGAAGATACTTAAACAGGTTAATGGTGCAGCTTTTGAATATTACCATAGGCCTTTCATTTAAAGGGCTGAACAGTGATGATCACAGCTTTGCCTTCTTTTTCCAGTTGGGTGGTCTTTTTCAATTTTATTTTGATAGTTTTGGAACTTTCTATTGGTCTATGGTACATTTGTATTTATTTTTGTCTGAATGCAGTGAACTTTTTACTGCCACTTTTGGGACCATATTTTAGTATGCGGCTAGAACTTGATATATTAGTTATGTTGATATATGTGGTTAGCAGGGACTGTTTTTTGTCCCTTAAAATGTTTCTTTGAATGGACCTTTATGGTACTATCTGAATACACAAGCTGTGTATCTACAAAATGTAATTTTGTTCTCAAAAGATGATATGAAAGAAAGAAAGAAAATACATTCAAATATAACGAACAAAAATAATTAGCAAATAGTATATATTAAAAATTATTAAATATGTAACACATAAATAACAATCCACAAATACAAATAATCGAATCATATTGGATCTGAATCCTATGTAAATAAAAAATACATTTAAATAATACATTCAAATATAACAAACAGAAACAATTATCAAATAGTATATATTAAATATTATTCATATCTACTTGATACAATGCTGTGTATTTGCAAAATGTAATTTTGTTACTCGAAAGATGAAATAGAATTATGTTTTTTTCTCGGAAAAAAAAAGTTAAAGATCATTAAATATATAAAATATATAACAATTCACAAATACAAAATAATCTAATCATATGAATTTTATTTGATTTTAAATTTTTATTTAATAAATAGATATAGATTTTTTAATTATTCTTTTTTAAATTTAAAAAATTTAATAAATTATAAACATAAATTATTTTTTTACCATAATAGTTTTACAATATGAACAAAAATTAAATTTTAAATTGATCATTTTAACTATTTTACAATATTTTATTTAGCTTTACTCTTAATTATAAACATAATAAATTTACTTACATTATATATTATTATTTTTATAATATATAATTATGATTATTTTTATATTATGTAGTTTAAAATATTAAACATTAAATGTTATTAAATATTAAATATTTTAACATTATGTTGTTTTTATTTATTATTTTTATTATAATTATAGGTTAAATTTTATTATTACAAAATAAATAAACTAAATATCATTTGATAATTTTAATTATTTTATAAAGAGAAGTTATAACTTTACTATTAATTACAAAATTAATAATTTAATTTTAAAATTAAATTTATTTATAATATTTTTATTTAGTTTTACTATCTAAACACAATAAATTTACTAACATTTTATGGTTATTTTTATAATATATAATTATTATTATATTATATATATAATTAATTTTTATATTATATAGTTTAAAACATTAAATATTAAATGTTATTACAATATATTAAAGATTTTTACATTAATAAATATTAAATATTATTAAATATGACATTAGTAAATATTAAATATTTTTACGAGTTGCGCGTGACTGGTCGAAGCTGCTTCGTTTGCAAGAGATCGTTGCGTAGGGTTTCGTGCAGGTCGTAACCGTGGGCTGGGGCAGGCCGTCTGCAAGCTGCCCCTCTGTTGGGCAGCCCTTGTCCTCGTGCTCCCCAGGCTGGCTCCATGGCTTCTCATCCGCCAGATCCGCCTCCAGACGAACCTCGAAGTAACCTTGATCTAGCCTTTCAAGTCTTGGTTGCATCCACCCTGATTTCGACGAGGCCAACGCCAACCTCAAACTTTGTGAAACGAGTAGCAATCCCAAGAGTTCAAATCATGTCAGCAGCTTCACGAATGAAGGCTTTAGATCTGAGCGAGAGAGGTCTTATTGGGAAATTCACACAGATCTGGCCATCTCTGAAATCCATGGAGATCTAAATCTCCAAAAACTGGATGCCTCTCATCACCGGGGGTTTGCAGCACTGTTTCTGCAGAAAGGGTTTTTACACTTTCCTATTCGAAAACAAAGAAGACAAAGATCTTATCTTTCGAAGTGGCCCTTATTTTATGGGCCCCCGAGGTCTGTATCTCAACCGTTGGACACTTTCCTTTGATCCAGAAAAGGATGTCCCTTCAGCAGTATCGATCTGGGTCCGGTTACCTCATTTACCTCTCCACTACTGGAATGATGAAGCCCTACAGTCAATCAGGAGCTCATTAGGCAGATACATAGACAAAGCCGAACCAAAAGGTCCTTTATTCGCCTATGTCAGGATCTATGTAGAGGCAGACTTAGAAAAAGGAATACCGAAAGGAGTTAATCTGTTCATGGACGGATGGGAATTCTATCCGAAGGTAGATTACAAGCAACTCCCATTCAAATGCAGGAAATGTCACGAATACAAACATTTCGTAAAGAACTTCCCTAAGTCTCCACAGGAAGAAGCTGAAAAAAATCCAGAAGAAGGCTGGAAGCAAGCAAAGAGGGGAAAAAAACAATGCCTACCTCTTCTAGTAACCTCGAAAAAGAGCTGAAAAACACTCAGGAGCAGCCTGTAAAAAGCACAGGAATTCTCACCAACAATCAATTTGATGCCCTCCAAGTCGAAGAAGGGGAAATACCAGATCTAGAAGACCATAACAAGGAATATAGAATAGAAGGTAGTAGGACTCAATCCCCGGTTTCCATCTCCCCAATAGTGGTGGAATAGGTATCTGAAAAGGCTCCTAATAGATCGACCTCCCCTTGTGGGAATTGGGCAGAGATGGTGGCAACAGATGAAGAGAACATGGGGAAAATTTTTGAAAGATCGCCATCCCCCGGTGGAACATGGGCAGAAATGGTTAAGAAAAGCAATATCAACCCCAAGTTGGCATCTCCAGGTTAATCATCATCCCAAGAAACCCAGGAAACAACAGGGCTAGGGCCATCCCAAGCCACAAGAGGATGAAGATCTCAAAAGCAACAGCGAGAGCAAGAGGCAGAAAGAGAAATAGAACTAGGAAGGCAACTCAACATAGAAGATATTGGACTACTTCAGAATGTCAAAGCTTCTAGATCCAGAGACTTCAGAGCCTGAGCAGGGTCTCATGTAGCCAAGAAATAATGAAACTAGTATCTTGGAACTGCAGAGGCATGGGAGGATCAATCAAGGTAGAAGCTTTGAAAATATTATAAATACTGAGAAACCAGACATTTTGCTCATCCAAGAGACAAAGATGCCTGAAGAAGAGGTTATGAACAGGTCATCTCTCTTTTAGAAATACAGTATTGGGAAGGCCATTATATTTAGAGGCGCTTCAGGAGGAATAGCAACATTTAGCAGAGTAGACAAATTCGAAATAAAATCAGCAAAATAAAACACACACTGGCTATTAGTAGAAGTGCAAAATAAAAGCAACCTGGAAAGGATTTACATTTGCAATGTATATGGGCCTACACATTATAGAGAAAAAATGGACTTTGGGGACTCTTTACTCTCTCTGAAGATAGACCTGCAGGGGAAAGATGTTATCATAGCTGGAGAGTTCAACACAACTATATCAATCCTGGAAAGAAGAGGAGGCTCTATCATCATAGACCCCTTCGGCGAAAAGCTAGAAGATCTGTTGGCATAATTGGATCTACTGGACCCTGTTCCCAAAAATGGGAAATACACTTAGAGCAACAAGCGAGTTGGACCTGGACACATCGCTGCAAGATTAGATTAGTTTCTGGTAAGTACTACCTTCATTCAGAAATATTTTCTCCCCTCTACTCATATTATTTATTTAGCCACTTCCGATCATAAACCCATCTCCCTATCCTTCTCATTACCTTCAAACTTGGGACCTATTCCCTTCAGGTTCAACCCCCTTTGGCTAAACAATACCAAAACTCTAGATATAATTCATTCAGCTTGGAAATCTACTTTTTCCGACTCTTCCACCTTCATTTGGGAATCAAAGCTTACGGTTGTTCGCTCTGCCCTAAAATACTGGGCAACCACCTCCTACTCTGAACCTGCCATTGTTAAAAAGAGCCTACAATCAAGTTTGGATGCTCTCCATTCTAAAATGGATGAAGAAGAGATTACTTCAGAAATATTAGCTCAAGAAAAGGCCCTAAAATATGAAATTCTAAAAGCAGCCATACATGAAGAAGAGTACCTGAGAATTAAATCGAGACAACTCTGGTTAAAAGCAAGAGACAAAAACACAAACTATTTCCATAAACAAACCAAAATCAGATTGAGCTTCAACTTCATAACTGAATTGAAAGACATCAATAACAAAATGATTTCCGGGAAAGACAATATCAAGAAGCTGGAAATGCATTACTTCAATCAGTTGTATTCTGACTGTGGTGAGACAGATCCTCTTTCTCAAGCAGACTTGCTTTCAATCATTCATCCCAGCATTTCTGACGAAGAAAACAAGGAGCAGGAAAAAACAATCACAGAAAATGAGATTATTGAATCAATTTGGACCCTTCATCCAGAAAAATCCCCAGGACCTGACGAGTTCATGATCAACTTCTATCGAGCTGCCTGGGACATCATCAAATAATATCTTAAAAAAATGCTAAATTGGACCAGGAAAAAAACCAAAATCAGGGGAGCCACAAACTACACCTTCCTGGATTTGATTCCAAAAGAAAAAAACTCTCTCGATTGAAAGGTTCCACCCCATTTCCCTATGCAACACCTCCTACAAAATTCTTTCCAAAATTCTGGCAACAAGAATGAAAAAAATCATGGCAAAGATTATCTCGGAAACACAAGGAGGTTTCATAACTGGAAGGAAAATCATGGATAATATAATAATTGTCCAAGAGGCCATTCACTCCAGCTTAGAATGCAAACAGCAAGGTATGGCCTTTGACAGGGTCAATCACTTCTTTCTTTTTGAGATCATACAGAAAATGGGATTTTCCAAAAAAAATTGCAGATGGATCAAAGCATGCATAAGCAGTCCATGGATCGCGCCTCTTGTAAATGGCAGGCATGCTGGTTTCTTTCAATCCTCTCAAGGGATCTGCCAAGGCTTCCCGCTCTCCCCTTTGTTATATCTCATTGTGGTCGAGTCTTTGAGCAAGAAGCTACAGACCATGCAAAACAATGGAGATCTTAGAGGTCTTAAAATTGCTAGAGGAGTCAAAAATGCAAATCATGCACAATATGCAGATGAAACTATTCTTCTAGGTGGAGCCTCTGTCATAATTACTGAAACATTCAGAGAATTCATCAATACTTTTCTCAAGGCTTCATATGGGAAAGTGAATGTGGATAAAACCAAAATCTATGGCTGGAATTGTCCTGCTAGAACGATGGCCAGTATTTCCAGGACACTAGGATATGAAGGATGCACAGACTGGAATTCATTCAGATATTTAGGAGTCCCAATACACAAGGGAAAAAAGAAAAAGTCAGACTGGATAGAACTGGTAGAAAAAATTAAAAACAAAATCCATTCTCTGGGAGTTGTATGGCTCAACTCGGCTGGAAAAATGATCCTTTTAAACGTTGTTCTGAAAGCCTTTCCGATTTGTATCTGCTCCATATCTTTATCTCCGAAATCGATTATTCGGGAGATTGAGAAAGAGCTGAAACGCTTTTTCTGGCAGGGTGGAAAACAAAATGGAAGCAAGAAGCTTCATTTGGTCAATTGGGAGACGGTCTACAAACAAAAACACAGAGGAGAAGCAGGAATAAAAGATCTAGCAAATTTGAACTTAGCATTGGGAGCCAAAATCATTTGGAACTTGATCACAGGTCGTAGAGCTTGGTGGAAGGAGGCGCTGAGGAGGAAATACCTTACAGGAACTTGAGATAGATGCCTAGATGTGATACCAACTCACCATAACGCGTCTTCAATTTGGAATTTCTGCAAAAACGCAGCTTCTATGATCCAGGATGATCTACGTTGATCAGTCGGCAATGGAAAAAAATGAGAATTTGGGAGGACAATGTTGGCAACGTTCAGCAGTGTTACAACCTCATAGATCTCAAGTGGTGGATGAATTTCCAAAACTTGTCAACGATCAATCAAATCTCAAATTGGAATAGCAGTGGTAGATGGGCTAGATGGAGGCATCAAGAAATGCTAGAACGGCTGAAGGAATATTATACTCAGCTGTAAACACTCCTCCAAGGATCGTTGTCGGTCCACATCAACTTGCCAGACTACAGATGCTGGGGAAAGTTCGGAGTCTACACCGTGAAGGCCGGGTACAATTCAAATCATAATAACAGTAGAAAAGAAGGCATCTGGAAAAACGTTTGGTGCAGCGATGGGCTGCCCAAAATAAATAAATAAAATTGCTAGCTCTTTACTCACCAAAAAATTCTTACAGCCGAGAACTTAAAAAAGAGAGGAATAGAAGGTCCTTCTCGCTGCATTTTGTGCAAAAAGGCAGAAGAAACACAGAACCATATCTTTCTGGAGCACGCATTTGCCAATGAAGTGTGGTTTTCAATTCTTAATGAGCTTAATTTTAATATTATTCTCCCTACCAATCTGAAATATTTTTTTACATGTTGGAAAGACTATTACCAAGGTACTCTATATAAAAAACCAGATTTCTCAAAAGCTTGGATGGATCTCCCAAAATATGTCTGCTGGAAGATATGGAATTTGGATAGACAGAAACAAAAGTTTATTTGAAAATTTGAATTATCCTCCTGTCAAAGTCTCTTCCACTGCCAAAGCTTTATGGACTGAAGCTCTTATTTCCAAAGGATTGCGGCACTTACAGCTAGAACCGTTAAACTCCACCGAAAAAAGATGGATGAAAGATTTCCTCTGCCCTTTCAATCCTACTCTGATGGATGTTAAAAAACCTACCTCTTCAAATTGGCAAATTCGAAAAAGCTCAGAAGTTTTCGGAAATTGGTGGACAGAGCTAGATTGTCATGCTCTTTTCTTTGATGGGTCCTCCAAAGGGAACCGAGGAAAGATAGGTGCTGGCAGGGTTATTTTTTATCTAGGGGTGAACAGGCAGAAATATTTTGCTTGAGGACTTGGCAGGAGTACCAACAATCATGCGGAGTGGTTAGCTTTATTGAAAGGGCTAGAAATTGCTCTCTCCTTGGGAATTAAAGATCTAGTAGTGTTCGGTGACTCATTACTAGTCATTACAGAGGTAAGAAATCTGGTCAGAAATTACAAAAAGCCTTCCAACAAGATGCATCATATGTTCAACAGTCTTATCGGCGATTTTAATGTTGTCAACTTTCTTCATATCCTCCGCTCAAACAATCAATCCACAGACCAAATGGAAAACAAAGGAGTGTAGCTTGATTATGGTTTTATGATCTGCAATAGGAATTACCCGGATCGTTGTTGGGTACCTTGATAAAGGAGCGATTTCAGTCACTTTCTCTAAAAAGAATTTAGGACATCTACAAGCTTACTACTGAAATGTTCAACTTTTGCAGTCTCATTCTCGGGAAATTTGTAAAAAACTTTAGCTATCAAAGATGCGGGTTATATAGATATAAGGTCCATTTTGTAAGGGAAGAGCAAAATTTTTGGGTTTTTGAAATCCAATGGATTCAGTCCATAAATCTGTTGTTGTAATATCTTTTTTAATACAAATTCCAATTAACCGTTCTTGTTAATATATATATTTAATATTTTTACATTATATTATTTTTTTATTTTTTTATTTATATTATAATTAGAAGTTAAATTTTATTACTTAAATATTAAAAACTTAATAAATATCATTTGATAATTTTAATTATTTTATACATAAAAGTTATCCCTTTTGCAATTAATAATTTAATTTTAAAATTAAATTTATTTATAATATTTTTAAATTATTTAAATATTATTAATTAAATATTAAACTTATTAAATATCATTTGATCATTTTAATTATTTTACATTATATTGTTTTTTTTTATTACTTATATTATAATTAAAAATTAAATTTGATTATTTAAATATTATAAACTTATTGATGATGGTAGTGGTGGTTAACGTCCACTAAGACCAAACTTTGGTCTATCGGACCTAAAGAAACCAATTAATTATTTTGTTTTAAAATTCTATTCCTGTGCTCAAAGAGCTTGGTGAGAAGCATCCCGAGCTCACTATAATTTTGACAAGTTAAAAGGCTAGGAAGGTTGGTATTGCAACAAAGACTATGAAACTGAGATCTAATGTGGTTGTACACGGGACACTCTAAGAGGAAGTGATTTTCATCTTCAATGTTCCTATTCTCACATAGATGAAAGATCCTTTCCACCCATGGTGTTTTAGGAACAGTCCAACGACCTGTTTCACTATGGAGCTCATGAGAGTTCGTTCTTATCTTGGCTATATTGGTTTTTTTCTTTGAACTGGTTAAAACAGAGATATACCTTTGATCTTCTAGAGTAGGGTTGATGACCTCCTTATAATATCTTAATTTTCTTTTAGCCTATAAATCTTTCTCACACCACAGTTTCTCTTTAAACTTAGAAGCAACAATATTTTTGATGTTATTAATATTTTGCAACGCAATATTTTCGTCCATCTCCTGGTTTTTTAACCAGGCCTTAGTATCTTTATACCAACCTCGCTTGAGCCTTAGGTGTTTTTTGCTGGAATTAAAAGCTAACTTAGGAAGTCTATGGTCTCCCATGTATGTGCTTGTACAACAGGAGCCTAGTCATAGCTAGGCTCTCGATAGGGGAAAGACCCACTTCTATAGGGAGAATAGGATAAGGTGTATTACTTTTAATTTTGAGGTTATATGTTATAAAACGCTTCTAGATTTGCTCAATCTTTCTTCAAGATTCTCTAGAGATGCTGAAACCCCAAACCTCACACTGATACAAGATAACAGGAGTGACTAAAGTTTCAAAGAGGAGCTTCTTTTTATCCCACATCACAAGGTTTGCTGCTTTACAATTATTTTCAAGACCAAAGTAAGCTTTCCACCCTCCATTAATCATTTTCTCAATGTTATAGTTCCAGTTGAGTTTGTAATGAATATCAATTCCTAGGTATTTGTAAGAAGACACTTCCTCCAAGTTGCTATTGTCGTACACAAAATTAGCGTAAGTGTCCTTGGATTTGATAATCATAGTTTTTGTTTTGTCAGTGTTGACAGTCATACCCATGGTAGAGCATAAATCCTTAAGAACGCGTAGTTGCTTATCAAGATCAGATGGACACCTTGCCAGAAGAACAATATCGTCAACATAGAGAAGAAGGATGATGACTATTCCAGCTAAGAACATGCCAGCACAGTCTTCTTCTTCTAAGCAACCTTCTAGCTTATCGACGTAAATTCCAACTAGGGTAGGGGAGAGGGGGCAACCTTGTTTAACTCCGATATTACACTTAATATCTCTCGACCACCCCTAAATAATCTTAAACTTAGCGATTACATTCTCGTATAACCTTATTGCGGCAACTCTCAACTCGAAAGAAACCTTTAAATCTTCTAATCTATTAAATATCATTTGATAATTTAATTACAAAATTAATCATTTAATCTTAAAATTAAATTTATTTATAATATTTTTATTTAGTTTTACTATTAATTATAAACATAATCAATTTACTTACATTATCATGATTATTTTTATATTAAATAAATTTATTTATAAGATTATTATTAAAATATAAATGTTATTGCATTATATTAAATATTTTTACATTATTAAATATTAAATATGACATTATTTTATTAAATATGTCATTAATTTTTTACATACTTATTAACTTATTAAATATTATTTGATAATTTTAATTATTTTATAAATAAATAGAAGTTATGGCTTTTATTATTAGTTACAAAATTAATAATTTAATCTTAAAATTAATTTATTTTTAAATTTTTATTGTTTAATTTTTATTTTTTATTATAATTTTATTAAATTTATTTATTTTATTATGTTAAATTTATCATTTACATTTTATTGTTTAATATTTATTCTCTCATTTTTTTTTTCCAAAGAAAAAAAGCGCAATTTCATTCATCTTTCGAGATCAAAATTACATTCTGTATATTCACTTCTCGTGAATTTGCTAAATCAAAACCAAAAAACTGTAATAAGACTATAAAAGTCTACATCCACAACTTTTCAAATGGAACAGCATAAGTCCATGAGCAGTATAAGTCCATAAACAGTGAACAAAAAAGAACATAACTTTTCGAATGGAGCAGCATAGATCCATAAACGGTGATCTAAAGAAAAGTACATATAATGCTGTAAGATAAACATATACAATATAATCCCAGCAGTGCCAAAAAAAGATAATAAAACCTGTTATTTGCTCAAAGATCTTCTATATAAGTTCTATGAAATATTTATTCTCTCATATATTATAATGTTTTTACAATAAAATGATAATATGTACTTTGTTATTGTTATACCAATAAAGCTAGTTGTTAAAAATTTAAAATTTAATGATAAATAATTTTTTTCATTATTAATGATGAGTTGTATTTGAATTATTAATAAATTTTGATATAAAAAATAAATAATAAATAAAAGAAAACAAATAAAAAATTAAAACAATATTAAAAAGGAAAAAGTAAGACTCTCTTACCCGGGCTCCACTGCGGGGAGAGCATCCGCCCATGACAGGTTGGTGATGATATACTGGGTTCTCGTGAATTTGGTTACCCAGTCGAACCTCGATGCAGCGGCCAAAGTGGAGGGGAATCTTGCAAAGATGATGGCAAATAAGGAGGGAGATGAAGAGCCTTTCAAGGCTTGGGAGGAACACAATGAAGAATTTCGGGATATCCGCAGTAGAGTCGAAGCTCTCAGCTCAAACTGTCGTCTCATGCATCGAAAGGTGGACCAGTTTACGTCCTTCCTGGGTATTGCATTGTATCATCCGAGGATGGAACAACATTTGGTGGGGGGGTCTGGTCATCGCGCCAGTGGGAGGAACATCTGCACTACTCCAGAAGTGCACAGGGTTGAAGCGAATCTGCGTCCGGGTGGTCGAAGCCAGTTTGAAGGTCCATGCCCAGAGTCCCCGGTGCTTCCTTGAGCCCCCGGTGTGAGCTCTTTTGTTTTTCTATCTGTCTATGCGGCTATGTATTCGGCTTGTAGGTCTGTTTAGTCTGTTTAACTGTATGCTTTCAGCACTTAGGATGGTAGCTCTGTATGTATTTCAGGGATTGAGATCTCCACAGTGGGAACTCTCCTGATTTTTTGGGTTAGGGAATATCTTGTAACCTGAATGTAACTGGGAAGGGTAGAATCCTGACCGGGTTGTCTAGGGCCTGCGATTTTGTGGCTCCACCGTAACTGGTTTTAAGTAGTGATACATCTTTTATTTTTATTTTTAAAGGAAAAAGTAATACAATTTAAAAAAATGATGAATTATATTTGAATTATTAAGAAATTTTGATATAAAAAATAAATAACAAATAAAATAAAACAACAATTACAAAATAAAAAATCAAAACAATATTAAAAAAGAAAAAGTAAGACCATTTCAAAAATTAAAATAAAAAGTGAAATTATAAGTGTATATTTATTAATATACTATAAATAAGCATATTTATATATTTGAGAGCTTTTCTTGGCTTTGAGATTTTAGAATCTCTAGTAACAAAACCAATCACGAGAAGGTGAAAGCTTATATAGCCTCAAAAACTGTGCTTTGATGTTGTTGTTACAACAAAGCGATAATCTATGCTTTGTTGTTATTATACCAACAATGTTGGCTATTTAAATTTTTTATTTATGTATTTATTAAGTTAATTTTATTATAGTTATGATGTTGTTTAATTTTTAAATATTTTATTGATGTATTTATTAAGTTGATTGGTTTAAATTGTTTATTTATGTATTTATTAAGTTAATTTTATTATAGTTATGATGTTATTTAATTTTTTAAAAGTTTAGAAAATGAGTTATATTTGAATGATTAATAAATTTTGATAAAAAAAACTAATAAAATAAAACAACAATTATAAATTAAAAAAATTAAAACAATATTAAAAAAAAGAAAAAGGTAGACCTCGGGTGAGAGCTTCCCGCTCCTCATTGATTATTTTTCTTTAGCACCCCACCTAACGTTTGAACCAAACCTTTAGTGGAATATGCAACGGGGACTATTCTTGATAACCTTCTTTATTATTGCTATTATTTAGACCTCAATCCCCACCTATGGGCTCTTCTTTCTATGGGTTCCTGCCTTTTGAGTTATATCTCTGAGTGTTAGGGCAGCGCTATTAGAACCCACCTTTTTCGATTATATGGGGTGAGTCCTTATAACAATTAATTATTGCCGAATGTGGCCCAATTCTGATATCGACGCAGCAGTAGTGTTGCGTTGTGTTCAGTCGACTAACCCTGACGAAGGTATATCTATTGAATGAACCTTCTTGTACAAGGATTTGATCTATTTTATTTGGTTGACAGAAACAAAGGCGTAAGCACCGGAGGCTAGGGCACCTAAAGCAGCAGGAGTTAAGGCAGTGGGAAAGACAATTTAAAAAGAAATAAAATAAAATAAAAAAGTGAAATTATAAATATATATTTATTACTATAGTACAAATAAGTATATATTAAAAAAAACATATAGTAATATATATATATACACAAACATAGAAATCTCAGAAACAATTATCATTTCACACAAAAATTTATAAACACACACATAGTTGTATACAAACAAGCATTATTTCATCTAACATAAAAATCATTTAATTTAACAAATACATAGAATTGCACACAAAATACATGTATGAAGGTCTCAAACACAAGCACAAGCACAAACACAAACACATAGAGTTGCATACAAAAAAACATACAAACACAGAGTTGCATACAAAAAATATTATTTAATCTAATAAACATAAAACCGTTTATTCTAACAGACACATAGAGTTGCATATAAAAAAGATTATCTCATCTAATAAACATAAAAATCATCTAATCTACTAATACATAGAATTGCATATAGAGTAGATGTACAAAGATTTAGAACACAAACACACAGTTGCATACAAAAAAAACCATTATTTTCATCTAAAACACATAAAATTCAACTTATCTATTTTGATATAAAAAATAAATAACAAATAAAATAAAACAATATTAAAAAAGAAAAATGTTAGAAAATTTAATATATATATATATATATATATATATATATATATATATATATAATGAATTATATTTAAATTTTTCATAAATTTTGATATAAAAATTAAATAACAAATAAAATAAAACAACAATTACAAAATTAAAAATTAAAACAATATTAAAAGAGAAAGAATAAGACAATTTAAAAAATAAAAATAAAATTATAAAAAATGAAATTATAAATATATATTTATTATTATATTATAAATAAGCATATTTATATATTTGAGATTTTCTTGGCTTTGAGATTTTAGAAACTCTATTAACAAGACCAACCACCAGATATGATTTTAAGGAACCATACTTATTTAAAAGTGTATAAATGTTGGCGAATATTACCAATTCTTAAAACGCCAACTATAAAATGAATGGTGATATTTTTCAAAAAATATTTTAATTTCCAAGGATTTTATATCGTTTATATAATAATTTGACGATTTTTAGGGTGAAAATTTTTTATCCCATCAAAATTGGGCGAAACAGGGATTCAAAAAATGCAAAATGGCAAATCTTTTTTGGGAGAAAAACATGAAAAAATAGCCTACTGGGATAAAATTCGCCCTTAAAATTATCCCTGCCAACCACGGTAAGGTGAAAGCTCATATGGCCTCAAAAACTGTGCTTTAATGTTGTTGTTATTTAATTTTAAATATTTTATTATAGTTATGATATTATTTAATTTACTAAAAGTTAAAAGAAAGTTATATTTGAATTGTTAATAAATTTTGATAAGAAAATAAAATAAAACAATTATAAAATTACAAATTAAAACAATATTAAAAAAAAAGTAAGACATTTTAGAAAGAAATAAAATAAAATAAAAAAGTGAAATTATAATATATATTAATTATTATACTATAAAAAAAACAT
>LPNX010762508.1:0-104112 GCA_001517045.1 Pseudotsuga menziesii
AAAGTTAGAGAAAATGATGAAGAATTTATTGTTTGATTCGCATTTCAATGTTGGAGACGTATTGGTATAATTTGGAGTATTGCTACAACTGTATACAAAGACAGGAGCACAGCCAGTACAACATCATGGACAAAGGAAGCATCTAACATAGAGGGATTTACCAACCGTGACCTTATTTTCTAAACAAATTATTTACTCGAACGTAAAATGGAGGCTGTATAGCTGGGAAAAGACCCAGCGCTACCGACATTTTAATAAAGAGAATGACAATTGAGTGAAAAAACTATACAGATAACTATTGGCCTCAATGAAGGAAATTACAGCATCTGTTCATCGGGATTTAGGAGAAATCGCAGTGCTTGTCTCATTGAAGGAGGTAGCTTGAGATCCGGATGCAAGAAAGCAAGTCTGCTCGTTTCATCTCGATTCTCGACTCTGCAGTGGCCTTGCCGGTGTAGCCTAACTCGTAATTCCCATAACCTTGCCTCTCGGAAGTCGTCCACAAACCAAAGCAACAACATTAAAAAAAGCACTGACATGCATTTAAATAATTGTTGACATCACTTCGCCGCCGGGTCTTGGGGCACACAAATCCAAGCCAACTTCACTTTAACAGAACCAATGACAATTTAAAAAAATCAATAATTAAAAAAATCTATGAATAAAAATTGTTCTGTACTACAGAAAAACCATAGTTTAAGTACGATTTTTTTTCAAATTGCTGGGAATTAATACACCTGACCGATTCATATATATCCCCTTGTCGGGGACATAAAAATGTCAGATCATTTTCCACAACATACAACAAATAGATAAGAAAAATTTCATTAGTAAGTGAAATCATTTTAAAAATAATGTCATTTTTCACAGAAATCATTTCAAGAATAATGTCATTTTCCACCCAAAACATGCCATTGGTAATCAAATTATGTCAAATCATTTTCCACAACACATCGATAAGAAAAATGTCAACGGTAAGTGAAATCAAATTACTTTTGAGATAAAGTCAATAACATAGTACATCATGTTATTGATTACTTTGAGAAAGAAATAAATATAATTTTATCTAACATTTTGATCAAATTCTATTGAAATTAGTTTTTTTTTCATTAAAAAAAAATCATAATTTATTTGATAAAATTTTGAACCATATTATTTATTAGCTTTGAAAGCTGTACAAAATATCAACATCAAAACTATATATTCTAATTAATTATTATCCTTCTAAATTCTATTCAATAATAATTTTAATAAAAAAACTAAAACAAAGATTACATTCATTCATATATATATATGTTCATGAGACTTTTTTACATTTATAATATCCCATCCGATTCCTATGGGGGAATGTATTCCTTTAAAGGTATTGGGTCAAGTTCCTTGATTGAGTCTTTGTCAACCTCCTAAAGCTATGCTATGTCCTCTTCTAGCTACAACCCCTATTTGGATAGTAAATCTACTGGCATGTTTCGCTCTCAAAATATATGATGGAAGTGATATCATCAAATATGTGTAGTAGTCTACTAATATCCTCGAAGATAGCTCTTAAAAATATACTCTTATGCTGCAAATTGTTATTGAGTCAATCTATCACAAGGAGCGAGTCTCCGAACACCTGTAATTGTTTAATATTATAATGTATAGAAAACTTCAAAGTCATGTATATAGCTATAAGTTTTGTCATGTTGTTTGTGGAAAGACCAATGTTTACAAGAAATTTATATCATTTATAGTCTAATAGATAAATCAATCCTCCTAAACCTCCCATACAAAACCTTCCTACACCAACACCATCAAAATAACATCAAGCCTTACTACAACAACACCATCAAAATAACATCAAACCTTTGCCTTGTAAATCTTCCGTGGCACTATAATTTTCTAATTATTGAATGGGTCATTGCCGTTTTTATTATTATGTCTATATTAACCCTTTAAAAGTTTTTAATGTGAAATATTCGAAATTGTCATTAAAAAAAACCTAGATAGTCAATGGGTCATAGTATTGTTTTTTAAAGTTAATTATATTAGTATAGTAATGCTTTTTAAAGCTAATTATATTAGAATTTTTTTCTTGAGAAGAAAAATAGTTGTTTCTTATTATTCATTGAGAATCAAAGGTAACTGATACAAAGCAATGCTAACAAAATATGATATCAACACTGGTCAAAATACAGAAGGGGCGCTAAGGTAAGTATCGATATCCAAACATCGGAAAAATCCCCCACTTTTTTAAGGAATACCAATCATGTCCAAAGGGAAGACAAGAAGAACCCAAACTGCTTACTCAAGGAGGCTCTCGGAAGGGGGGTAGCATCAAAAAATATGTTCTGCCTTTGAGGTGAACAATAAGTCAAACTCATTCATCCATGAAACAATAAAGAGGCTAATAAACCCCTACTCAAGAAAAGCACAAAACCATAAGTTTTATGAGTATGCTACTCAAATAGTAAAGCTCTAAAAGAGCTGTAACTTTCCTCCCCCAATAATAACATCTTCATAATACTCTATGAAGTATAAGAGGCTCGGAGCGATGGGGAGTGCCTCCTTGGATAAACAATCTTCCTTCTTATTGTGCTCCTTGTAGACATGCTGTAAGTCAAGGGAAAGAAAAGAGGATTTCAATTTCGAGATATTGTCGCACCAATAGTCCATATCTAGAGCTGAAAGAGTTGCCTTATCATTATCCCAATTAATGATCACTGATGAATCACTGCAGACATGGAGAGTGTGAAGGCCAATGGCTGCTGAAAAATACAGCAATGGCCAAAGTGCAAGCAATTCCTCCCTATTGTTGGTGATTTTCCCACAACCCATTTTGATATTGAAAGTATGGGACTGATTGATTGCAAGTGTAATACCTGCTCCTCCAATCTTCAATGCTGCATCCCCATACAAAAAAAACCTGAAGGGTACCTTATATCCGGAGCTGGACCAATAAATCTGGTTTTTCTATTTTGACAAGTCACAGGAAATGATAAAACCCGTTCCAAGATCCTGTTGCAGAGAGGAACATCATCTACTTGATTGTATTCAAATATAAATTTATTACAATATATCCAGATGTTCCACATAAAAGGCAAAGGCAGATGGAGGCAGACCCGATCATGCTGAAGCCAACTCTTTAAATTTTCCATGAGAGAAGTGTGTTTCCAATGAAGAAACATTTGATAGTTCCTGCACAACAAATCAATAGTATCTCAGGGAAAGGGACACCAAGCAAAAATATGATTCACAGATTCCTCATTAACCTTACATAAGTTGCATCTGTTAGGACCCCACCCGCCTTTTTTATTCAAATTGTCCCAGGTATTTATACGGTTCACCATGCAAAGCTAGACGAAGCACTCGATTTTTAATAAAATATCATAGTCCCAAATCTGAGAATGTGTTTTAATAGGAGATAATGGTGGGTTTGAAGACACAATGAGATCGTATGCCAAACTGGAAGTAACCTATCCATTAACCTTATTGTGCATCCAAAGAAAGGAGTCCTGAACCTCACTTAGTTTGATACCCCCATGATTCAAGCCTTTGATATAACAGTTCCATTCATCCTTCCATATCCTGCCCAAGTCCAGATCCTCTACAGTAAGACAATATGACTGAACATTTGGTCCTTCTCCAGAATTTCGAGCATGGTTGAGAGTGAAAATGCCATAATAAGTTAGATAATCCCACAATTCTACCAAGAGAACAAAGGTCGAGTTCAGTCCAGAGATCGGGTCTATACCCAATCTAATCCTTTTTCCATTTCCAAATTTCCAACCCAGCTTCCTGCTAATCCAAGTAAGAGCTTTGGCGAATCCATTCCAAAAGTAAGACGTTCCCTGAACAGTATACTTCTGCTTACACAACCATTCATCAATCGACTGGTTTTTAAGGTATTTAATATAAATTAATTGATTCCATATTCTCGAACCTTTCAAAACTAGCCAAAGACTTCTCAGTATGAGAGATGTGCAAAACCAATCCAGGTTTTTTATGTTCCATCCCCCATAGTCATGGGGTCTAGAGATAGTGAGCCAGTCCACAAGGTGCATCCTTCTTGCTGCCCGTGCTACCTCGGAGAAACACAAACATGCATTTATGAAGATGGTTCATGATAGACTTGGGTATTCTAGCTAAGGCAAACCAGTAAACTGGTATACCCAACAATACATAACAAATAAGAATCAATCTGTCGCCTAATGTAGGAAATCTATAAGACCAAAGGCTAATTCTTTTCTCGAAACTTTTAATGATCCATCTCCAATCATTAATTGCATAACCCAGAGGCTTAACTTGATACCCAAGATACTTGAAACCTACGTCAATAAGATCCATTTTGTAGGGAAGAAAAGACGAGATGCTATCCCTTATACCTCCCTCTACTTCATTGTACAAAAAGAATAATTTTCCTCAGTAATACTCATTCAGGATCTTGAGAAGAATAGGTCCAGAGTTTCTTTATAACCTTTCCATTCTTCCACAGTCCCCAGTCCAAACAGAGCCACATCATCCACAAAGAGCGAATGAGTTAAAGATAATGAAAACACTTTAATCCCTTAAATCCTTCCTTTCTCGTACACATCATTGATAAGGAGACTGAGTCCTTCATTAACAAGGAGAAAGAGGAGGGGGCATAAGGGGTAGCCCTGATGGATGCCTTAAGAAGAAGTAAATAAATCAGATGGGGTGCCATTTATCAATACCAGAAAGTTTGAGGATATGACACAACCCATGATCGAGTTCACTTTGTCGAGAGGAAATCCAATTTGCAGTAGCACAAGCCTCAAAAAAGTCCAATTCAATCTGTCAAAAGCTTTGACAAGATCCAGTTTGAGAACCAATGCCTTCATCTTCTTGATATTGATGGAGTGCAATAATTCCTAAGTAATGCCCATAGGTTCGAGAATTTGCCTGTTCTTCAGGAAACCATACTGTTCAGCCGAGATATCATTATCTAGAAAGGGATTAAGACAATTTACAGCTATTTTGGAGATAAGTTTGTAGATCAAGTTACATAAGGAGATAGGAAGAAAGTATGCAAAACGTCTGTGGCTTATCGCATTTTGGGATGAGTTTCAATTAGGTGGAGTTGATAGAGTTTATAACCTTCCCATATTTTCATGACTGTTCAACTGCCTTCAGTAGGTCCATTCCCACCAGATCAAAAAACCATAGAAATAATTCCATGGGCCATCCATCAGGACCGGGGATTTTGTCCCTTTTGAAGCCTTTTAAAGCCCTTTCAATTTCAGGAAGTGTAACCTCTAAAGTAGAGATACTGACTTCCTCTTCCAGAATATAGGAAGGGAAGAACTTAATCACCTTTAATTGATCCACAATACTAGCCTTTCCTTCATCTTTGAACAACCCAAAGAAATGTTTCCCCCCTAACCTCTTGAGTTGAGTCTCCTCATCAACCAAAACACCATAATCATCCTGAAGAGCCCAAATGGAATTGAAATTTATTCTCGCTGAAGCATAACTGTACTGGAAGAACTTAGTATTGGTGTCCCCTTGTTTAATCCAGTTAGTTATGCTCTTTAGTTTCCAGGTCAAGAATTCATGTGCCAATAACTTATCCTTACGACATTTCAAAGTGGCTAATTGCAATGCTTCTACCTTAGAGAGGATAACTGAGGGTCAAGGGAACACGAGGGAATGGAACTCCTCTTCTATATCGGCCAAAAATTTCCCCCTCCTAAGAACTTGTTTCTTTTCCCAGAATTTCACCACTTCTTTGAGTCTTTTGAGTTTGAAGTACAGAAGAGACATATCATCATCAACTAGAATGAGCGACTCAGATACCCAAGAGGAGCCAACAATATGAGAAAAATCCTCCTCTAGAAGCCATGCTCTATTGAATTTAAAGGGGTAATTATGCAAGAAGGAGTTTTCATCCCATTCCAGGAAAAACGGGAAGTGATTCGAGATTTTCGATGGATGAGACCAAGATCTGTATCTGTGAAAGAGAGACAGAAGAAGGTCCGAGGCTAGGAACCTGTCAAGTCTTTTACTGATGCCCTCTGTCCCCACATGCCCATTTCTCTGTGTAGGACCAAAACATGAAGGATCCAGATACACCATATTGGTGATATACATAAGTTGAGAGAAGTACGGAGCCAGGGGGTCAATTCAACCTTTTTCACCCCAGATCTCAGCATCGGATAGGGTAAAATTTAAATCTACCGCAATAACCATATTAGGAATTTCAAAGATACCCCCAACAACAACATTGTTCTAGAAAGCATTTATGTTCAAATATGGACCATAGCAGTTAAGAATATAGAGCTCTCACTTAATACCCCTAAACCTGGCTTTGAACAGGATACCATAAAAAGAGACAAAGGCTTTACAACAAGAAATCAAAGGGTTCCAACCAGTTAAGAGCCCTCTTGAAAGGCCCGCAGAGTCCGTGGCACATAATTCCCATCTAGACTTAATTTTTGAAAAAATATGGAGAGCTTGATAGTGATCGCACATAGTTTCCTAAAAGAAGATCATATCAGCATTAATATCCAGGAGTAAAGAACGAAGGAATTTTGGTTTAGTGAGCCCCCAAAACCTCGAATATTCATAAAAAGGAGTTTCATGAGGAACCTATACCAACAGGTGACGCTGCTCTAAGCACCTGAGATAAGGTTGGATAGAGGGAGGAATAGGATGCCCTAGTCACCTATTTAATCCTAACATACAACATAGTAAAAGACTCAATAAACCCCTCTTCCCCTAAAGGCCTAGAAGGGTTTTGTTTTCTGGATCTTCGAATAGTGTCATTTTCAAATCTAATTGAGTCCAAAGGGAGAGTGGAAGGAGAGAGGGGGTTTTTTCCGAGAAGATAGAAATAGATTTCAAGAGAGACAAATCATTAAAGGTAGGAGAGTATATCAAGCTAATAGGGGGGGAACACAAGAATCAACTGCGACTGTGACATTTAAGAGAGGAGGGAAATCCTCTGGAGAGAAAACAAAGCCCTCAATACTGGGCAAAGGGGAAGAGGGAGTCTGGTGTTCTGTAGGGATAGGGCTAAGGGCTGCAGTATTAGTCGAAGGTAAGGAGGAAAAGGGTTCTAGGTCAGGAACCAAGGAGAAAGGAGCAGAGATAGTAGGGGGGACCACTAGTGGGTGCAAAGGATCCACTGAGCCCAAATTTACCGCCCGAGTGTTCTTAGAAATATCAGAGTGAGATAATCTAGCTAATGAAGCATAATTCTCAACATATTCTATAAAGAGTAACTCTCCCTTCGTAAGGTCTTCAAAGGTAGAAGGAGAAGATGAGGCATACATACCTTCACGATATGATGAGGGGCCAAGGTTTGCAGAGGGAACCTCACCTGAAGGTGGTCATGAGAGAGGATCCAACTTTCCTTTTTTTCTTGACTGAGGCACGATATACAAAAGAGAGGAAGAAGAGTGATGAATATGGCCAGTTTCATGACAAAAATTGCATCTGAATGCAACATTTAAGTAGTCAAGTCTTTGAAAAATGACCGAATCATTATTTGATAATATCAATCTCTGCAAGAAATCCATGAGAGATGTCCAATTCGACCAAGACTCGAGCCATACGCTTGTAAGATATAATATGAAAGTCATCCTCCAACGCCACAAAACGGTACAAAGTGTTGGATATACCCACCAAGAAATATTTGCTCCAGAGAGGAAAGGGAAGTGCAGGTAGTAGGACCCAAAGGTGTCGTTTCATTACCCACTTCCGAAGAGGATCAAAATCAGAATTCCACCTGGTCAGAACCAGGGAACATTTTTGAATGGTGCAAAGACAATCAAGGATTAAAGAGGTGTCTTTATCTTCCAAGAACACAAAAACCAACCACCTATTATCCAGAATACCGATAGTAGGAATGTCGCCAAGAAAAGGCTTCCAGTGGATAGTATCCCATTCAACCCATTCGCTTTTGTTTAAGCTACAATATTCCAACCTCCCAACAAGAGCTCTGCTGCACAGTGCCTCTACTTTATCCATGTACACATCCCTACCCAAGACATAACTGTGCTTCATCGAAAGGGATTTGACAACTTTAGACTTCCTGCACGAACGAAAGGAGGACGAGTCACATTTCTGCAAAGGTCCCGAAACGTCATTCGAGGAGATGGGAACGTTTAACGGAGAGGAACCCATAAACCCAATAGGCGACAAGTAAGAAAAAATGGCGTCCTCTAATTATATTAGTATAAAGTAAGAAGTACAAAATGGTATAAAGACAGGGCTATATGGCCTTGACATAGAGACAAGGCGATAGGGTCTTGGCATCGTGATGGAGACATATTGTTATTGGAGTAGTGATTAATTATTTGTTTGCTTTAATAGGTTTAGTTATATATTTAAAGTTTTTATTTTATTTTATTTTTGAGTAATCACTATAGATTATTTAATAAAATTTTAATTTATCAAAGTTGGTTGGTTCGTGTAATCATTTTAGTTTTAATATTGAAATACTAATTAATTATATAATGTGATTTGTTTGATTGGAGACAAATCATGTGGGTTGGGGTATAATAAATTTTTATTATATTGTATATGTTTTTAGTGTTGAATTTAAGGCTAGGTTTAATTAATGAGTTATGTTTATGACGTGGTTGTTAAATTTTCTATGAGATATGTTTATTGTATAAAAAAAATTACACCTTAATAAATTTGATTCCTCTTTATGCTTGATAGTTATAAGTTTAAGATGAATCTATGTAGTGTATATGTAAAAGCATGCATAAAAATAAAATATATAACAATATAACATCCACATAAAATATTGATTGAGAAAGTAAAAAGGGGCTGTGATATACAAGAGGGAAAGAGGAAAGGGGGTTGTTGGGTGATTTGACTTTGACTTTGTCATTTGAATCACTGCCATTTCTTGCACATGATTTCTTCCATTAATCTTTGACTTATGCGTATGTACCAAGTACAAGTGCCATGCCATGTATCCTTGGAAGAGAGTAAACCTCATGTAAGAAAAGGATTCTCATTGTATTTTCCATGAACATTATTCTATTATTCAACCATTTGTTTGCATAGAAGAAGAAAATTTTCCATGTTATGGGGATGTTTTATCATTGAGCATTACGTTGTTTTCGAAAATGGAATATTAGGGAACATGGAATCCAACATATAACATTGGGTTCTAGAGTTTTCATGGTTTCAATGGCGGAGCTACGTTTTCAGGGGTTCAATGGCGGAGCTAAAGCATCTCAGGATTTAAATGGTGGAGTTAAGGTCTACACGGAATCGTTAAAGAAGATAGTGGATTTCAATGGTGGAGCTAGGGAACTTTAAGATGTACATAACATCAACTAGTGATGGCGGCAAGGTTTTTCCCTAGGGTTTTATTTTTTTGCGGGGATTTGACTTCATGATGGATGATTTGTTATGCAACCAAGTCTCAAAAATAGAATAAAATGAGCATATATAGACCAACATATAGTAATCCACGCATTAATAATCAAGAAAATAGACGAATAGAAATACTCTTCAAGGTGGAAACCTCCTTACATAATGTACTAAGTACATAAGACAAGACAACATGAAATTATTCAAATGAAAATGTTTCCTTCTTATATATAAGAGACAAATATGCACAATTACAACTAATGGACCCAATCCGACATAACTAATATAATAATACTAATAACAATTACCACTAATAGACCAAATCTGACATCAAGACTAGTATAATGTGCCACACTATAGTGGAAAAATGTGTCCAACATTTAGGGTTTAACATGATTCCTCATCTTGTTAGAGGTATTTTATATGTGGGCATTGATTTTCAAGTTTTTGAGCTTCTGTTCTATTTATTTTTGTGTTCTATCCCAGCTACACTATTGGGTATGGCCTTTATCTAGGTATTATCTGAGTTTATTCTATTTGATTAAAGCTTGGAAGGCTTGTCTGGTTTTTCCTTCATGGGTGTATGAACACCATCGTTTCCCCCTATCTACCCTTGTTTTTTATCCCTACATTCTATTTAATTGGAGGCGAGGTGCTTTGGGATCCTACTACCCGTGGGTATTTGTGATTGGATTAATCCCTTTGCTTCTCAGAGGGTTTTAGTATTTGTTTAGATTTGCAGTATTTTTCCAATTGGGTTCTTTCTTTGTTTCTAGTCATTGTGTGAGGAGTTCCTCCATTTTCCCAAGTTTGAGGACATGAAGAGAGATATGATTCTTTTGACACACTATAGGCCTCTGAAAACCTATGTCAAGTTGAAGTAAAGGGCGATTACTTTGGCACTTAGGGATGACATTCCTATGAGTGATGTTATCACTCTTTTATAGAATTTGGTGGTGAATTGTTTTGCTGGTTAGAAAATGGGATATCATACCCTTAAGGAATGGATTAGTACTCATTAAACCAGTATTCTCGGTTATTCCCTGGATTTTTATCTTCTAACTAAAGGCTAGGTGGGAATCATTCTCAGGACTAGTGAGGATGTTACTTTATCTTGGATGGGGTTTCATCTTAGACCTCGGTTGTTATGAATATAAGGTGTTGGATCCCCTTTTTTGATGTTAGGAGAGAGAAAATCAATAGTTAACCCATTTGGGTGCTTCTTCTTAGCCTCCTGCTGGAACTTTGGACAGATAAAATTTTCTCTCTTCTTGGGAAGGAGCTAGGGTCACTGATCAGAGCTGATATCATATTTCAACATTTGGGGGTCATGACTATGGCCATAATTTTGGTCAACATTGATGTTAGGGACGGTCTTTCTATTGATATCACTATTCAAAAGGGAGATAAGTCCTACATCCAAAAGCTCACGTATGTTGTTGTGCCTTTCCATTGCAACATATGTCACCAATATGGACAATTTTTGAAACCCCGCTCTCTCCCTTTTTGGCCATATGCGGCTTATCACTTGATTGAGGACATGGATTTGGACTTTGACTTGGAGGAGAAGGTGTTCCTTGGGGATATTCTAGGACAATTTGTATCTGGATGATTTCATGGACCTTTGAATGAGGTGGCATCCTCACCGATGCTAAATGACCCCATTTCAGGTGTGGGCATTGACTTACTTGTTTCGGGATAGGACCCCATCTTCGAAGTATGTTGCAACAATATTGGAGCCATGCTGGATGAATCCTCTGTACTTTCTTCTTAGTGATTTTCTATTGGATAAGTGATGATTCTAGTCATTTGGAACCTTTGTTTCCTATTGATTCTTTTCCAGAGGGGAGTGTGGTTTTGTATGTTGTCTCCTCAACAATTATTTATTAGGTGGTATTTCGTTGGAAGAACCCACTTCTTTTACCCCACATCTTCTGTCAGAATCTCCTATGAATTTTATTGGTGTGATGTTGCTCGAGCAATCCTGTCCATCCACTATTAATGAGGAGGCTCATTTTAGGAATTTAGATAGGATCACTTCTGATTCCAAGAAGCTTCAGGAGCTAGATCTTAAGAAATATCTTTCACCCACATTGGAGGAATTACCTGACATGATTCCCGATAGTAATGGGCATTATCTACTATCTCATCTGGGTAATGATCCTGTATGTGGTGGTTTTTATGGGTCAAGTTTGGTGGAAGGATTTTCATTGATGGAATTCCCTACTGCGGTGCATGTTCATGACTCAACAATTGTCTCTCTAGGCCCCTCTTTGGTGAACATCCTTTGCACAGAGATGAATGCCCAATTTGATTACTAATATGCCAAGATTCTTAAGGTAAAAATTGAAGTGTGTCATGGATCAATATATGATCCCTGTACACTTCCTAGACCTCTTTCTATTGATATCATTAAGGTCACATGCAGAGCCTTCCTCTCAAACGCTTAGCATGTCTGAGGGTCCTTTTTTCAACTCTGGCTTTAGCTAGAGTTGACCAGTGTGGTATTCCAAGAACACATAAGCTTTTGTGTGGAGATTCCCCCCCCACATTATTCCCACTTGAGTTTAACACTTGGATGGGGTTAGGGACTGCCCCAAAGATCAAGGCCATTTTGGTTGTTTTTTTGACATGATATAGGAAAGATTGTTTTTATGGAACAAAGCACTACAACTTTGTGGATTCTCTTAAGGAGTTTTTCTATATATGAATGGTCAGATACGATGCATTTGTAAAGTAGAATACTGCTACAATATTCTCTCTTGTTGACGGGGCAACTCTTATGAGCTACACCTATTTTTTTGTAAAGCATTTTGCCTCGGTAAACATGGTTTTTCATATTAATAATATAAGGAAGCTACAATGCTTTTTATGCAGAAAAAAAAGTTACGGGGATGCTTTTCCTTGTTGTTATTGCTGAAAATGGTAAAACATTCCCAAGTATTTATGGTTGGTAATATCTCATAGAGTTGTTGGGGGTAGGCGAGGGCTTCTTGTTAAAAATGTGAGAAGAAGTGGGATGGATTGACAAGAGAAACCATGGTTGAAATGTTCATGGTAGCTAAACCAAACACCTTAGAACCTACAACCTTTCTATTATTGCTTATTGGCTATTTTAAGGATAAGTGATTTTTATCCTCGGTTATTCCTAGAAGGAACCCACCAATTAGACTCTCTCTTGTTAGAATAGTAGAGTCAAGCTAAACTAGTTAACCTATCTAATCAATCAACAACATATCAAAAAAGATAAGAACATGAAAAGAAAAGGACAAGAGAACACCGATATACGTGGTTCACCCTAATGGGTTACATCCACGGGAAGGTAGTCTTCTATTATCTCCAGAATGTCTTATCCAATATTACAAGAGAGCAAAGCACAAATATCCCAAAGAATATAGATGATGTACAATAGTGTCACAATAGTACCACTACTACATCAAGAATACATGATGTGTAGATACTCACTTGACCCTATTATATACTAAGAGATGAGGAGGAATTACTCTCACCTATTACATGTGGGATAATATAATCCTCCAAAATAACATCTCTTAATACAATACGATGGACAAATACTCTTCACAAGTAAATACAACACCGTATAACTATGGATTAAATGTATTACTCTTTTACATAAGATTGTAAACAACTTTCGACATAATACAAAGACATTATTACCTTCCAAGGAATATAATATATTCCAACACTCCCCTTTAATAATGGCTTGAAGAAGGGCCCATACTAACAGTAAGGAAGGAAGGAGTCATTATTGCTCCCCCTTGATGACAACTTCCAGAAGAACCAAAGCTTCAAATAAGAAGAACACTTCGGCTGATGGAATTTGACGATGAACAACCGATTCTCACTGAATCAAGAAAGTGTACTTGAACTAGGTTGTACGATGAAAGAACCAAAAATAAAATGCCGAGAACATGTGACAGAATCCAATCGCAAGATGCCAAGATCACCACAAGAATCATCACAACCATATATGATAGCTGAAAAAATATGATATAACATCCACACTAGTGTACATATACCTTCTTACGGCTGATACAACAAAACGTGTGGCTAAGAACACCACAACAGTGTACAAAAGAAAACCCAGATGGCCAATACACATGTGGATATCAGACATTCTTCCAATCAAGGTGCAATATAAATAGCTGTAGAAGACCTCAAACATTGAAGAAAAAAGACCCCAATGGTCTATACATTGAAAATGATATCATACAGATGAACATCATGAATTTAATAGTAGAAGATGGTGCTTCATTATTCCTGGAATAAGGTGAAAGCCTAAACATAGAACTTATCTGCACAAGAACTTTTAAGATTAAAGCATATAAAGATCATAAAACAAAATTGCTCATACAGAAATGAAAATGCTTATATACCAAAGGTTAGCAAACATCATATAAATGAATGACAACATAATATGATCAAATAAAAGATTAACTTGCTCATTAAGGAAAATGAAGTTACTTTTACACATTAAGTGCCAGCCACAACATATAAATAGTGAGCCAAAGATTTCACTTAAATATATGAAAATTTAGTCATCAAGCAACTAATCTGAAGCATAGATGCATTTCTTATTAGTATGATGTTAATATGCAAGAGATGAATGCCCTGAAAATGTCAATGCTTCCATATAGGAACGTTAGAGACAAGTCAGAAGAATATAACCTCTGCAATCATAAGAAGTAAATAAAGAAGCATCACCAGTCATATGTTTAGATGCATCAGAATCCATTATCCATTCCACGTTAGAAGAAGAATTATTAGGCAAAACAACAGATGCACATAAAGCTACTTGAGAGTCATTAGAGGTTTTCCTTTTAGCTTTAGCCATTAAAATTTTTGCTTTAAAACAATTCTTTTCAGGATGGTTAGTTTTACCACAATGTTTACAAGGATCATACACTTTCTTCTATTTACTATTTTCATTAGAAGCATGAGAAGCATGTCCATAATTAGTATTACAAGGATTAGAACCTTTAGCATCATTAAAAATTTTCTTATGATTCTTATTAAGTGCAGTTAGAGCTTTATTAGGTGTGAGTTGTCCTGAAACAATTAACCTTTCTTGCTCATTGATCAATCCTTTACAAAAATCATCAAAAGTTTGCTTCGTAGTACTTTGAGACAATTATAGAGCTCTATTCCTAGTTTGGATGAACATATCAAAACAAGATGGAATTTTACGTTCTACAAGAATAATAAGAGTAGTGTCAATTTTCTTGTAATCTTTACCACAACTATTTAATTTCTCATTTGAAGTTTTCAATTTAGCAAGATATAACTCAACTCTTTCAAAGTCAGCAGGTTCAAGGTCAAAGATCTTCTTTTCAAGATAATATGCAAAAACATCATCATATTTATCAAATAAAGAGGAAAGAATTTTCCATACCTGAACCGGGCTGTCTTCTGCCTCAATGCTTACTTAAAGACTATCTGCAACAATTTGACCAATGAGCCCCCTTGCTTGATCACTTTTAACTTCCCATATAGCCAAATCAGCAACAGAAGTAGGTGTCTTGTGTTCACCATTAACTAGCCTCCAAAGATTCTTACTCCTGAGAACATCAATCATCTTTCTCTTCCAAGAAAGATAATTAGAACCAACTAATTCAGGAACATAAGCTACTTCGGATGTCATAATGAGTGAAAATTTGTCAAAAAATAAGAAACCCTAATACTAAAAAATGACAGAAAAATAGTGAAGAACTTGAAAACAATTACACTTTACTGATCTAAATATGCAAAAGCACAGTTAGAAACACAGTAAAGAAAAGAGGAGAAACTTTCACTTACAATCCTATGAAAACAATGTGCCCAGAAAAGCCCAGTCTTCTGTTCTGGTCGCATAGGTGGATCCAGAATGGATTTTCCAATTCCAAAAACAGGATATAAAATTCGGTAAGAATTGACCAAGTTATGACCATTTTTTATAACTTCCATTTTTATTACCGAAATGAAGCCCAGAAATGCGCAGTTTTCTATTCTGGTCACGTGGGTGGATCCAGAATGGATGTTCCAATTCCAAACACAGGTTATAATACAAAAACTGGTAAAAAATGACCAAGTTACAACCCTTTTGTATAACTGACATTTTTATAATCGGAAGAAAGATCTCCTTGAGGAGAGCCTCGAAATCATGTAGATCTACAGAAAAAACATCAAGAAACCCTTGAAAAAATTCTGCAAAAATCTTACACAACAAGTTAGGGTTAGGGTAAAAAATAATGCAGAAATATGCCCAGATCTGAAGAGAAGCCTAATGGCTACCAGATAGAAAGAAAATCTACAACAAAATGACAATGCCCAAATGATAATTGTTATTGATTGAAAGCTATAGAAGTTTAATAGATCATAGTAACCCACTCTAATACCATGTTAGAATAGTAGAGTCAAGCTAAACTAGTTAACCTATATAAGCAACCAACAACATATCATAAAAGATAAGAACATGAAAAGAAAAGGACAAGAGAACACTGATATACGTGGTTTACCCTAATGGGTCACATCCATGGGAAGGTAGTCTTCTATTATCTCCAGAATGTCTTCTCCAATCTTAGAAGAGAGCAAAGCACAAATAACCCAAAGAATATAGATGATGTACAACAGTGTCACAATAGTACCACTACTACATCAAGAATACATGATGTGTAGAGACTCACTTGACCCTATTATATACTAAGAGATGAGGAGGAATTACTCTCACATATTGCATGTGGGATAATATAATTCTCCAAAATAACATCTCTTAATACAATACCATGGACAAATACTCTGCATAAGTAAATACAACACCATATAACTATGGGTTAAATGTATTACTCTTTTACCTAAGATTGTAGACAACTTCCGACATAATACAAAGACATTATTACCTTCCAAGGAATATAATATATTCCTACATCTCTATATGCACCAAAAAGAAATAGGAGGGAAAATATGGACTAGGCACTATTGAATAGAGAAAGGGAAGGTCTTCCATTTGTTGCGTAGGGAAATGCAAGGGTCAGAGGGCCATTGTTGTTTCCTAGATGAACAATGGATCTTTGGAGAGACATATGGTGAGGAGATGGGATTTTCCAAGAGTAAAATGGGTTGTGTTGAGTGAAATTAGAGTCCCATAGGAACTTCCTTCTCCTTGGTGGTATCATGACCTAGTTTGGGGATGGAATCCTTGTTGATTCCTATAGTTGAGTGAAAATTGCTCCTTAGCAATGACTTTGGTGGGAATAGATTTAATTACATATAAGTATTCATGGTTATATTTGTAATTCCTTAAATTAAATGGTCAATTAATCAATTTTGGATGTGCGATATTTTTGTTACTATTATTTTATATTTGCATATGAGTTTTGTGTTATATTCTTGTTACATGTTAAATTTGGCCTTGTGGGGTTTAATTGAAGTAAATAACTTTTGTGAATAGTGTCAAGTGACCAAGGAAAACATATATGGGTCTTATAGTTTCCATAAAAAATAATTATAATCATCATCATCATAGAGAAAAAGGTATGTATGCCATAGAAACAATTCCAAATTATACACATATTAGATGTATAACTTAATAATAAATGTATTATTTAGAATATGATGTATAAGAAGTAAAATAAAGAATATATGTGGTAATGGTGATGATGGTGGTGGTTATAATGTCCATAGAAACCAACTTTGGACCATTTGTCATATCTTAAGAAAGGTAATGAATTATTTGGTTTTCTTTAGAATGTATTTTTGTTCTCGAAAAGCTTTAAGATAATGATTCTTAAATCACCATAGTTTTGATATATTAAAGGTTAGGAAGGTCAATATTGTAAAAACATTTTCAGATTAAGAACTAATGTGGTTACTCAACACTTTCTAGAGTCTTATGATTTTCATCTTCAACCCTCTTAGTGTCACAAATATGAGAAATTATTTCAACCCGTGTCTAACTTCCTATTTCAATATGGAGTTCATGTGAGTTTGTTCTTATTTTAGCAATGTTGATTTTCTTCTCTACCCTTGCTAAAATAGAGAGATATTTTTTATCTCTAGATTAGGGTTGATCATCTCCTTTTAGTATGTTAATTTTCTCTTATTCTCTAATTATCTTTCATGCAACGATTTTTCGTTGAATTTAGCTACAATAATTTTTTTAATATTATCTTTATTCTACAAAGTAATTTCTTGCTTGATTTCCCAATTATTTAACCAAGACATGGAACCTTTATTCCAAACTCACTTGATCCATATGTGGTTTTGATTGTAGTTTGAAGTAGTCTTAAGAAACATTTTGTCTTCAATGTTTATTTTATTGTTTTACATTAGGTACCTAGTCATAGCGATGTTCACAAAGGGGGAAAGACTCACTTCTATGAGGAGAATAGGATATGATATAATGTCTTTAATTGTAAGATTATAAGTTATAAAATGTTTTTGGATTTGCTCTATCTTTTTGGCATGATTCTCTAGAGATGGTGCAACCCCAAATTTCACAATTATATAAGATAATAGGAGCGATGAGAGTATCAAAGAGGAGTTTCTTCTTATCCAAAAGACAAAGGTTTGTTGATTTACAATTTATTTCAAGTACATGGTAAGATTTTCACTCTCGATTTATCATTTTCTTAGTGTTATAGTTCCAGATAAGTTTTTAATGAAGATCAATTCTAAGTTATTTGTATGAAGTAACTTCCTGCATTATAATGTTACCATACATAAAATTAGTGTAAGTGATCCTTTTGGATTTGATTATCATAACCTTTGTTTTGTCAATGTTGACAATCATACTTGTACTAGAGAAAAAATACTTGAGATTTTGGGTTACTTGTCAAGATCATAGAGAATCATTGCCATAAGAACAATATCATCAATGTAAAGAATAAGGATGATAAATTTTCCAACTAAAGTCATCGATAAAACTTGTTTCTTAAAAAACAACCCTCTAAATTTTATGCCTAAAAGTGTAGGGGATAGGGGGGACCCTTTCTTAACTCCTATAATGCAGTTATTTTCTTCTCACCATCCCTCAGTTTTATTAAATTTGGTAATAACATTCTCATACAACCTTATTGTAACAACTCTCAATTCAAATTGAACTTTTAGTTCTTCTAATTTATTCCAAAGATTAGTTATGGGCACTATGTCAAATGTTTTTCTAAATTCAATGATGCAACAAAAGAATTAGGTTTTATTATTGTGACACTCATTTGCAATGATCCTAAGTGTAACAAGGTCGTCCATGTGATTTAATGCTAGCTCATAAATCTAACCTAGCATTTATTTATTTTTTGGTGGCTTTCTAGCCATACGTTGATATACTTTTCCATAATAATTCCATATAAATTGGATAAAAGAGAACTAAACATAATGATCCTATAACTAAAGGGATTGTTTTTATCCTCGCTTTTAAAAATAGGAACAACGAGGCTTTGAGTCTAGGGTTTATGGAAACCTTTCTTGATTGCTAAATTGAAGAGTTTGTGAATGTGAGGGATAAGGATAAGCCTCCAATTTTTAAGATTTCTTATTGGTAGCATTTGATGTCCTTAGCTTTTTTCTTTTGCGAGATGCTTAACCCCAAACTTTATGTCTTCTAAAGAAAAAACTTATTCTTCTATAGAAAGGGTTTGAATGTTTTCCATGATTTAAGGGACTACAAATCTTTTTAAGTCATGCATTCTTCAAGGGAACCATGTTTTTTTATTTAGTTTTACAAGTTAGAATTTTCCTCTAAAATTTGTTAAGATCTACCTTATATATATGCAAAATATTATCTTAATTTCTATTTATATAATACCTTTTTTTTGGTCAGCAGAAAAAAAAAACAAAATTTTGTTATTCATTAAGAATAAAAAAGTACAAAAACTGGCCAAACAGTCTGAAGGAATGAATGTTCAACAATAATATCCAAATTCCAAACATTCTAGATTTACAAGAGTCTCAAGACATAGAAAATACGTCAAATCTCAAAACATTACAACACCTATAAACTCAAGAAACCTAATAAAAAAGAGTCTGTGGACCTTAAAGCCAAACAAACCAGAACTGCCTCTATAATTTAACCTGAAAGGATTAGAAATAAAAAATGTTGATGGAGAAATAATCTATTTTTAAATTATCTTCCATCTCTTCCCAAAAAAGGATCCCTTCTTTGCCTTCTAGAGAAGATTTAGAGAGTTGATCAGCCGACTGATTTTGTTCCCTGTAGATATGACAAAAACTGATATTGTAGAAATTGTTTTGCTTCATACGAATCTCGTTACACCAAGGTAATAAAGAAACCACATTCAGTTTATAATCACCTCTCTCCCATTTAATAGTGACCGTAGAATCACCAAATACCGGAAGAGTCACAATGCCAAAAATTTGAGCAACCTTACACAAGCATCAGAGGGATAACAATTCATCCTTCATGTTTGTACCAGTACCACAATGTAGCCTTAAATTGTATTTATGAAAGTGTTGATCAATAAGACCACACCCATAATACAATAATTGTCTTTGGCTGCACCATCAAAATAACCAACTGCACCAAAATACTTAATTTCTTTCAATATTTTGGGCTTATCAAGGTAAACAAACTTTCCAAAAAACTCTTTTTCCAGAATGATAACTTGCTAATAGATAGATTTTTTTATCTTGAAGATGATCTTCAAAAATACTTACATTCCTTGCATTCCAGATTTTCCAATAAATGATTGCAGGTAGCGTTTGATAGTCTTTACAATTTTTATGCCATTGAGATACACATTGATCAAAATTCCCACCTTCCTAAACATGTGGAATCTTGAGAGAAAAGAAAAACTTTTCCCAAACATTAATTGTAAACCTACAAGTAGTCAACAAATGTTCAACAAATTATGAGTATTTTTTACACAAAGTGCAGAGACCTAGCCCAACCCATCCATTCTTAACTAAATTCTACCAAGTTTTTAGACAATTTTGAAGTGCCAACCACATAAAAAAATTTACTTTCAAAGGGAGGATCCAATTCCATAATACCTTATACCACCATTTTTGTACAATAAAATTACTATTTTGAACAATGGCGTGGTAAGCAGTTTTTGCAGTAGTGTTTCCAGTCCTTAAATTTGCTGATCAAATCAAATAATCCTCTTCTCTTGAAAGTATACAACTAGCAGAGTTCAATCTTTTAATACATGATTCCCATTTGATGGCTAAATATTGAACCAAACCCAATTCTTTTGCACTATACCAATAGGATCAATCCCTATTCAACCATAATGGCCTTTTGATATGTGCTAAAATAGGATATCCAATATCTACCAGATAGTTGGTGATGTGAGCTGAGGATTTGTAGTCATTTCCTAGGACAATGATAGGATCTATATCCACAAACACATTCCTTCCATTCCCCACTTTCCAAGGAAGATGCAAACCTATCCAATGATAAGTTTTGGAGAATAATTTCTAGAATGCTTTTTGGCATTCTTACCCAATCAAGAAAATTATTCTTCAAATATTTACCATGCAGAATTGAATACCATTTTTAGTTTTAAAGCAGAAATGAACTAAGATAAAAAATTTATACCCCATCCTCCCCATTCCTTCAGTAGTGAAAGCTTCTCCCAGCTAACCATGACAAAAATTCCTCTTTTTGGTTCACCTGTCCATAAGAATTTAAAGATATATCTTATCGGAATATTAATAATAGAGGAAGGGACTTGCATAAGGGAAAACCAATAAACAAGGATGCTAGTAAGAACATCTTTGATAAGATTTAGCCTTCCTCCTATGGAAAGAAGCCTAAAAGTCTAATTCTAAATATTTTTTCAAACTTTTCTAACAACCAATGCCAATCCTGAACTCTGTAGTCATTAGGTTTTAGAAAATAACCTGAATATTTGAATCCATTTTCCAAATCACAAGTTTTCTAAGGGAGAATAGCAGTGATACCATTTAAAATAGCTTCATCCTTCTTGTAATGGAAAAAACTGGATTTATTTATACTAACATACATACCAAAAGCCTTACAGAAAAGATTGATATTTCCTTAAAGCACAACCAGTCATTCAAAGAGTAAATGCCAAATATCAAGACATCATCAACAAAAAGTAAATGGGTTAAGGAGAAATATTTGCTTAGTTTAATTCCCTTGAATTTCCTTGTACTATTTCATCCAGAATAAGCCTACTCAGACATTTAATAATGAGCATAAATAGTAAGGGAGAGAGTGGAAAACCCTGTTTGATCCCTCTTCCACTCTCGAAGAACCCAAAAGGGGCTCCATTCACCAAAACAACCAATTGAGCATATGTAAGAAATGCCATAATCCAATGGACAACCAACAAGGGAAAACCAATCTGTAGAAGTATCAACCTTAAAAAACACCAGTCAACTTTGTCAAAAGCATTCTCTAGATCCATCTTCAGCAACAGAGCCTTCATTGTCTTATGTTTAACAGAATGTACAACCTCGTGAGTTATCCCAATAGCATCTAAGATTTGTCTATCATGTAAAAACCCAAACTACTCTAAAGATAAACCTTTTGACAAGGATGGTTTAATTCTAATAGAAATGATTTTTGAAATGAGCTTGTAGATCAGATTACAGAGAGCAATTGGCCTAAAATACTCAACGTTTCCAGGCTTATTACATTTTCGCACTAGAGTGATGAATGTAGAGTTAAAATCCCTAGAGACATAACGTTATGTTCTAGAAAAATCCACCATAGCTAGTAAATACTCCCCCGTAATATAAAAAAATCGAGACATAGATAAAAAATCCACCCATCAGGCCCTGGAATTTTCTCTTTCTTAAGAATCTTCAAGGCATCTTCAACTTCTCTCAGAGTCACCTGCTTCCCTAAAAGACCATTTTCCTCTTCATTAAAAAAAGTGGAAACAATCTAACAGTTTTTGGCTGAGCTTCTAGAGAACAAAGACCACCATCTTTAAAAATCCTTCCAAAATATTTTTTTGCTAATCTTTTAAGTTGATATTGACCTTTAACTGAGTTACCATTCTCATCAATTAATTCCCAGATGGAGTTCATATTTCTTCTATTAGAAGCATATGAGTGGAAAATTTTTGTATTATTATCACCCAAATGAATCCATAAAGCTATGGTTTTTCCTCCTGGTTCAGAATCAAGTCTTTTTTCTTCTCCATTTCTTTCATAAGAAAGAGATCCTATACTGAGATTGAGTAGTCTGGATTCTTTAAATATAAATATCTGATATGTTCATCTAGGAAAGTATAATCCTCCCAGTCTTTAGAACTTTTTTTATTTTATTTTATCCACTTTGTCACAACCTCTTTCAGGTTTTTTAGCTTAGCTACAATACTACCCCTGGGATTGCAGTCATCTTCTAATTTAAATTTTTTCTAGACATCATTAATAAAAGTGCAAAACTCATTGTTATCAAGCTAGGAACTATTGAACTTGAAAGGATAATTCTATTTAGGAAGAGTTCCATCAATTTGTAAGAAGATAGGACAATGATCAGATATTCTGGTCTTCCCCACCCAAGTTCTATATCTCTGAAAACTATGAACCAATGAAGCCTTAATAAAAAATCTGTCCATTCTATTTGAAATAACTTCCTTCCCACTCCTTCCAATAGTCCAAGTTGGTTCAATAACTGGAGGAATGATGTCTACAAGGTCAAAGCTTCCCAATATATTTTTGAAAAACTCAGCCAAAAAATCCACCTTTGCAAGATGTCCCGAAATCTTTGCAGGTGAAGTAGTAAAATTTAGATCTCCAGCTATAACAAGGTTTTCAACATTTAATAACCCAGAGTTCGAGGGAGAATCCCAAAAACATTCTCAGTTCTTGTAAGGGGCATACACATTAATAAATGTCACATATAAATCAATAAAACCCAGTTTCCCTTCCAAAACAATTCCCCAATCAATTTTAAAAGGCCTTAGCTGAACACATTTTGGATTCCAACAAGAGAAAAGACCACCCGAAAGGCCTGATGCACTGAAAACAAACAACTTCCAACTTGGAAAAATATTTTCTATTATTTCAATTTCTATGGACGCATGACACATAATTTCTTGCAGAATTAGGATAACATGATTAGTATCTGAAATGAGTTTACCCTAATCCTCTATGCCTTACACAAACCCCTTACATTTAGAGAGATGATCCTCTATAAATAATGTTAACTTGGGGATTATGTTCTCTAAGTTCCCTTGACGTATTATCAAGTACACAGAATTTTTTAATAGAAGCAACTTCCTCCAATCTGATAGATAAGGGTTTAAAACCTGACGGGTCTGAGTCCATAGAAGAGACTTTTGTGGCTTTTTATTCTTCCTTATAGTTACATTTTTGTACCTAATATAATGAAGGGAATTGACCTTTGTATTGGAAGAAGGATTTTTTGAAAAGAATTTTAGTGGAGCATTTATGACCTAGACATCATAATGATAATACCCACTTTCTTTTAAGATATCAACATCACTCACAGGAGGGTTTGGGACATTAGGGTTTAACATATTTCCTTTTTCATCCACAGGAGGGTTTGGGACATTAGGGTTTTACAAATTTCCTTTTTTCAGCCAAAAGAGAATCTAGGGGAAACCTTTGGGAGTTTGAATCTATTAAATTTTTATCTAAAGTAAAACCCTTACTATCCCCCTGTTCCGAAATAAACTCGGGAGAAACTGTAACAAAATCCCTACCCTGGTTTTGTTCAAACAAAGTAGAAGGTAATTCTTCATTAAATCCCTTCTCTAGGAAAACCCAAGTAGATACTATATCAAACTCTTGACGTAGAGTTTTTCTATAAAAGGTACGAGCTAAATCTGACTTCAAATTAACAAAATTTTCCCTAGAAGATAGATGATGATCCAGATCTTTTTCTACGACAAGGTAAAATTATCATTCATCTTTTGTAACATCCTCATAATGAGTTGAGGAATCAATGTTACTCTTACCCATATTTTGGAAGTCATTGTTGAAAGTCAAGCAATGTTTATGCTTTTCCTTACTGGAGTAAACTAAAGAAGGAAAATCCACGAGGACTTTGGACTAAGTAGGCTGAGTACCCGAAATTAGGTGAGGACAACGGGCTTTGACATGTCTCATATTTATGTAGTAAAAACAACTGAAAGGGATGCGCAAATAGTCGAGTTTCTGACGAAAAAACCTAACTCCCCAAGTCACCTTTATCTCAACAGGAAGCCCTCCCGCAATATCAAGTTCCACCATAACCCTAGAAGCCATCTTATTCATACCATGGAGAGATTTCTTGTCAACCTTGATGAATTTACCAACTGAATTTGCTAATCCTTCCAAAACATTTTGTGTCCAGATCTCGAGGGGAAAGCCAGGTAAGAGCATCCAAATATATCTTTTAGTTTGTTGCCCTTTGGTTGGGTTGAATGCAATATGCCAACGTTTTAAAAATAGAGAACCCTCTTTGTAAATCCAAACCCTACCCAAGATTTTAACCAGTTTCTCTTCCTACAGAAAAATGAAAATAATGCATCCATTTATCAAGATATTAATACACGGAGCATAGCCCATCTCCAACACCCAAACCTTGTTAACCCAAGCTTGCAACTCACCTTTGTTTAATTTAGCAAAATCCAGTCTTCCCACCAGCACGCGTCTAGATAACATATCAACTCAGTCCAGATTAACATCTACCCCTAACTCAAACCTGACAAGACCAACCCTGGCTTTATATGCCTTTAACCTTCTTCTAAACCTTGCACATTTCCTTGTCAAAAGGGGGTTCCAATCATTCTCAGGATGATCCAGAGCAATATCAGTAAGACATTTCGTAGAAATAACTGCTTTGCCATATTGGTTGGATGAATAAAGTGCTTTTGAACAACTTTTTTCTGTTGAAACACTTACTGAATCCATCCAGGATTCCAAGTAAGAACTGGTCATAAGGTCTGAGTCCCAAATCTTAACAAATGTCACATAAAAGAATATGATCCACCACCAAAGAAAAAATGCATATGAAAAAGCCTGCCAAAACGAACACACAACAATCCTCCTCCACGAACACAATCTTCAGTCACATAATTTTTTTTAAGGAAAAAGATGCCCAAAGTCAAGGTTGTTACAAGCATAAAAAACCTCCCTATCAAAGAAGGACCCTTAAGACCTAACTCTAAGAACTAAAAAAGTGAGGAAGAAAGGAAAGCAAACCCTCATTAGCGACTCAACAAGAAAGATTGTAGCAGAAAAACAAAAAAACGATTCCCATTTTTTTCTCTTAGCTGGTACTAAGCTAATCGAAGAAGATTATTTGGACTTCAAATCTTCTACATCCTCTCATTTGCCTCTAACTGGGGTTTTTAGAGCCAAAATGCTCCAAACCCTAACCATCCTCAACCACTTAACCCCTCAATGATTCGCTCTTATATGTATTTGTGTGCATGCTCTAAAAAACAATAACATATCATGCTTTTTTTAAAATAAATCTTTGTACTTATTTATCTTATCAAATTTTAAAAACTAGTTAAAAATATTAATGATATTTTTACAACTTTATATATCATTCAATAAACAATTAAATTTACATTACTTTTCTTTTAAATTTTAAAATTTTGTATTAATTTATTTAAAAAAAATAAAATTTACATTATATTCTTTTAAATATTTAAATTTTATATTAATTTATTTCTAATTAAATATTATTTAAATAAAAAATAAAAAATAATAATTTAAAAATTACGCTATAGTTTTTTCACGAGTTATTTAGCTTTACCCCTAGTTTTCTTTATATAGAAAATCAGAATTAGTTTCCTTTACGTTGAAATATTTTTCTTAGGCATCTAGCAAAACTTTTTAATAAAAGTCATTATACATTTGTTTGAAACAAACTTTGATGTGAAGTTAAAATCAATTGACAATTTTAAAAGACTTTCTCATTCAACACGTGAATTTTTCTATTTCAAGAAATGTTATAAAGGTTTTTATTTATAAAAATATTTTTCTTAGGCATCTAGCAAAACTTTTTAATAAAAGTCATTATACATTTGTTTGAAACAAACTTTGATGTGAAGTTAAAATCAATTGACAATTTTAAAACTTTCTCATTCAACACGTGAATTTTTCTATTTCAAGAAATGTTATAAAGGTTTTTATTTATAAATATTTGTTCCAGATGAAAAATAGCAGTTCTTTTATTCATTAGAATCAAAGGTAACGATATACACCTCTATGATACTAGGTATCATATCTAGTCAAAACCCACAAACAATGTTCAAAACCCACAAACAGTGCACAATACCCACAAACAATGCTCAACAACATGAGCAACCAGTGTCAGGCTCCCAACCAAAGTAAAAAAAAATACCACAGACAGTGCTCAACAACCTAAGCACCCACCCAAAACCAAACTCCCAGCCAATGGGATGTACAACCTGCTCCAAAAGAACCAAAGAAAATATGCAATCACAAGGACAAAACCCCATCATCCCGTAGCCAAAACCAAGGCCACACAAAGAATGAATTGGTGAAAGTCCACCACGGGTAAGCAACCGCTGCCGTCACGCCATACCAAAGACCATCCCATCATCACCTTGTCGCCGCCATTGGCAGAGTAGATCCTCTACAAACAAGTGGATGGTGGATAGCGGCTAGGGTTCAAACCCTAGCCATCTATTACAGGAATGACGCAATCGAAGCCGTTCCACAGACCTGTCGCTCGAGACACCATCATAATGCTCTAGCACAACACATGATCTGTTATGACCCTCTATAGTACGAAACTTCACCAGCGTTGCTTCCCGCACATCGGCAACATTTCCTCTCTGTTGATGATGGAGTGCTTGTAGCTCGTAGACAACTGTTGCAGTCTCCACACCTTCTGCAGTGCTCACACCGACTCTCACTCTCGTTCAATCTCCACGACTACGAGCGCAAGCCCAAACTCACCATCATTGCTTGGATCCTGCACCTGGGACCGGGTTCTCAGCCCCACAGAGGAGAAAGGGCAGCGACTAGGGTTAGAACCCTAGCCGCCTGAACAGTGTTTCGGCGGCTTCGACTCTCAAAACGCCAAAAAAATTCCTCCATTCGTGAAGTTGTTCAATCGAAAGCGATTCCTTCTAAGTCATTGAAGACCAAAAGCTTTATTTACAAATATGTAAATATGGTTCTAAATCTTAGATTCTTCACCCTCGAAAAGTGAAAGAGTTATTTGCTTCTTAAAATCAAAATTGCATACCATGTGCATATGTTATACTCCACCTTGGGAAAGTGAAATAGTTTTTTTTTGTTTTGAAGAGAGAACTATATGCTCTAATAATACATAGTTATCACATATCACCAACCATATTTCAAGAGAAGCAATAAACAAAATTCTAGAGTAGTACATTAAACAAGGGAAGGCCACGAAGTGGCAAGTCCTTGCCTTAAAAGTAATGCTTTAAGTTGGCATGAGTAAGAGCCTTAGTTTTAAGGATTCAAATTAGAACTTCTTACGTAATTGCAACGTATCTATTCATCAGAATTTAGGGAGCATTGCTGAAGGTTAGAAAGCAGAGTGCAAATAACGGCATTGTGGCCAAGACCAATAGTCTACACAGTATTATCAAAGAACCATATTTGTTATAAAGTAGGAAAGAATGTAAGAAAGAGTTATAAAGAATTGAAACAAATTGCATCGTTACAAGAATACAAGGAACATGAGCCTGCGGAGGAAAGAGAAGGAAGGTGGTAAATTGGTATAATTGTACTTATATTGGTTGAAACTTAACTGCTTGAGCCTCATCTCATTTATTTATGGTCAGTGAATTGAAGATGCAATGGCAAGGCATACGAGGGAAGTTTTATAACGACTATAGCTTTGATTCTTTTTAGCGAAGCTAAGTAGTGCATAGTTGTTCAGAATAAATTAGATTAATAACTAATTGCTCTTAGCTTTAGCTAACTAATGCCACGCAGTGGGGTCTCAATGCTAGCTGATCTATTTTTTTTTTGCATGTAGTGGGGTCTCGATGCCAGCTGATCTATTATTATTTTTGCATGCAGTGGGGTCTCGATGCCAGCTGATCTATTACTTTTTTTGCAGGCTGGCCTACATGCCATACTATTTTAGACAACTAGACAACTCTTGTCTTTAAGATGCATACGGTTGATTTTTCTATAATTATGACATTTCTCATAGTTTGTTGCATTAATTTTGTTCTATTTTATTTATATTCCAACTGGTTTTGGAAAACTGTGAGCATATACACAACAATGCAAAAGTAAGTAATAATAGCATTTATCTATGAACCATTGCGTCAAACGTTCAAGGTGCATGGTGTTGTGAGGATGTTAATATTGCATATATTAAAAATATATTATATGCATGTAAGACAAATGTCGTCGATTTACAAGGAAATGTTGAGGTTAGTATCGACTCGCACGAAGGGAGACGAGCATGTAATACATGCTTGAGAATGCATTCTAATGCACTTTCACAGCTGCAGGCCAGTCACTAATACCGAGGTGGAACCTCACACTGTAGGCACCACACTTCAACAACTTCAGGTCTTCTCCTTCATGGCATTTATACTCACTTACTTTACCCTCTTATGTAGGTAGGGTTCCCTTTTTATAAAGTCATGTAAATAGAAAAATCCCTTCGCATCTTGACAAAGCAGATCCCACATAAGGACCTATGTTCTAGTTCGTTGATGGTCAAATCCATTGAATGTGGAATGATATCAGCACTCCTAAACCATGGATGGCCATCGCTGGAAAATGGCGAAGATTGTCTCATGGAGGCTAATGAAGGATTGATGGACTGGACGAGCGGAGTTAGGTTGTCTTAAATTCATTCCTTAGAAACATGGTGTCTATTTTGATAAACTCATATCTATCATTCTAGGATTTATGTGATGTGTTGTCCAAGTACATTGCTATTTTTATTCATCGTGACCTTTGCTTGAGGCATTATGCAGGGGTGTGTGAATGTTTGCAGAAAGTCGACAAGGCCAACACTGGACATAAGGAAATAGAAGATGCTCTTTGACGGGTGAAGAATTTTTATGCCCAGAAATGGCAAGTATGACATTTCATACTACTTTATAGGCTCTTTGTTGGAGGTCTCCGATTTTATTGGCTCCTGGAGATCAATATGAGCAAAAAAAGTCATGGATGGGGGATCTATGCCACTCGAGAAATATAGGGCAACTTTTGTTGGTAAGCAATGCCACATTGAAGAAGGGGAGAATAAAATTATATCTAGGGTAGGCTGCATTGATGTTCCTAAAGTCAAATATAAATGAACAACCCTACTTATATTCATGAAAGGTACTATGTTCGACACCTGCTTTGAATAATTGATGGTGCAGGTGATACTTGCTCAGTCGTGGGAAGGTGGTCTTCCTTATATCCTCTATGAACCATGGCCTTATTTGTCTTCTGTTGTGCCTCGTGATGTTCCCCTTTGAGAAAACTGTTGCACCTGCTGCTGCAAGTGCTACATCTGTTGTTGAGCCAACATGATAAAATGCAGGATCTACATATGGATAGGGGCCTACGCCCAAAGGTTATGGGTAAACATCAGTTGGTAGTTTAATTGCTAGTGATGTTTCCTTTGTTGCTTGTGACCCTTAGTTAGTTTATAATTCATTTCTCATTTCCAGCAATTGGGAAAAATTTTGGTCGACTGTTGGATGGTAAAAGGACAAATCCGAACAGTGAACGGGAGCAACTACTAACCTTGGTAGGAAGCAAATTGCTAATAAAGATGCTGATGAAAGGAAGGAATTTCCAAACCTTGGTGCAAACCCAAAAGGTAAGTATACTTCTTCTCCATCAACTTCTGGATATACTGCAGAACAATTGCTGCTACTGCATAAATGGCTAAATATACTGCTGTGGTTGCGCCTAGTTCCCGTATCACAACTGCTGCTGATGACCCATCTACTGAAGCAACAAGATCCCCACCTCGCTTTCGATAAACGATAATAGTCATCTCAATCTCAAAAGCATAAAATGAATCACAATCATCAGAATCTTCAGCATTAAAAAATGCTAACCTTTTTTTCTCCTTGTTTATAAGGGGCGGATCAACTTTGATGGAACCTACATCGAGTACAAGCCGGTCATATGTAGAATGCAAATGTAAGGGAGGAAAATTACCAAATGAAAATGAACAAGAATAGCTAGTAGTAGAGTACCATTGGAACAAATTGTCTTGTGAAACTTCCATGCTTGACATCTGGATGAAGGAAGTTTATGCATAATATCCTCCAACTCTTTCCACATCTTAGCAACCATGTAATAGAAACTCATATGGAGTTTCGATTCCGTGACCTTTCGAGACATCTTGGATACTAGCCATCGTCTCATATGCTCGCCGCCATCTTAGTCACAGGTTCGAATCCCCTGGGACACTTGTTGAGGCTCCTCTAATGTTTGAAGCTCCCATAAAGTTTGAGACACGACAGTGGAAAGATTTCAACAAACTTAGAAACAACAGCGTTTCCGCAACCGCTTTCGAGCCAGAGCTGGACTGGAGACCAGGTCGTTGTAGATTCTGAGAAGAAACTGGGATCCTATCGTGAGCTTGAATTTCAGCTATGAGGCCGTAATGAATCATAAACATGACAAACATGCAACAATATACATGCTTATATGTATCCACATGCTGCTTATAGGTATCCACATGCTTCCTGCTAGCTGGAGGGAAGGGACTAATAATGAGAAAGTGAAAGAGTTTTGTTTTTGTTTTTAAGAGAGAACTATATGTTATAATAATATGTAGGTATCACATATCACCAGCCATATTTCAAGAGAAGCAATAAACAAAATTCTAGAATAGTATATTAAATAATGAGAGTGAGATATCAACAAAAACATCGTGTAATAAAGTGTGCCAATAAGTTTACATTGCCAAATAAGCAATAAACAAAAGTGTAGGAACCAATAAAAGAAAGACTTCAAATTAGATACTAACAAAAAATCATGATTAAAATACAAAATATTTAGTAAAATGAATTCATATAATTGCAAAGTGAACTAAAAAACCTAGCTGGTGGTATGGTCTTTGGCACCGTCATGTGTGGGGTATTTGATGCCCATAACATTTTGAATAATGTAAGTGTATTAGACCAGAAATTTTCAAATAAACCGTCATAGAGAGATATTCCTCTTCAATCCATTTCTATTGATATGTGGACTATCTTCTAACTCCTTACGGTTGAAGAGTTATAAATATTTGAAGTTGGTGCACCCCACCTTTTTGGGTCAGCCGACCAAACAAAAGAGAATTTATTTATTTCTAATTTTGAATTGAATGTCGTCCCAGTTTGAGGTACTAACTTTCCTCCAAAACCTATATAAATAGAATATTAAACATTTCATTTGTTCATCATCAATTATCTCAATATTTTCACAACTCTTGGAGAAAAGTGCGAAACTTTGTGGAGGAGAATTTTTTGGGCATCTTCACTAAAATTGGCATAACTTTCTCATATGGAATCAGAATTACAAAATTCTTGGCTCGTTGGAAATCTTGTTACGAGGTATATGTGGTGACATGATCTTGAGATTATTTTTTTTCTACTGTTTCTTCATCTTGTGATCTTCGAGAAGGTATGGTTTATGCTTTTGGGTTTCTCTTGTGATGGAACACGTCTCTCATGGATAGAGTTCATCTTTAATATTAGTATGTGAGCCTCTATATTGGTATATATATTTGGAGTCATTATGGAGTCTATGATGATTATGTTCCATACTTTTATTCTATGATATGATACACTTTATGATGATAACCCATGTGATAATTATGTGTACTATATGATGTTGATGCACTCCTATACAATATGATGTACATGCATACCATACTATGATGATGCTATCCTATGCACTATGATGTATACTTAATGATGATGATTCATAAACGGTGCACACTGAGATGATTATGATGTGTATTTGATGATGGGGATGCATACCCTATGATGATGATGCATACCTATTATGATGATGCATGACGATGTATGCCTCATGGTCAGTGAAAGAAGAGCATAATTAATTGTTTAGTAATTATGTATGATGAGGTGTACTATGATGTTTACATGAGTAGATTGACCAACTTGACCACCAGTATTAATGAACAGAAAATAATGACCAGCAGTAATGAGAAAAGTTGATGTGCAAAGATACTTGAGCAACACCGATGAGCAACACCGATGAGTAGTAGTGATGAGCAACTGTGTTGACCAGAGATTGATGGCAGATTGACCAGAGATTGATGAGCAGTGTTGACCAACAGAGTGATGAGCAGAGATTGATGTGCATAGTAGAGGTTGGTTGTACAATAGATCCATATGATTGCTTGCAAGAAGAATCTTTCAGTTTAGGATTGGAATCCTCAAACCCTTCTTAGTTGGAGCTAAGAAAACTAGGTTGGGTCATGTTATGAGAGTTGGTGCTCTTTTCATCATTTGGTGCTGATTGTAATCAAGAATATTGTTGTCTTCCATGTACAATAAACAAAGATCAAAATTCCATATAATCTTGTGTCTCTTTTGATGTGATGTTGTTCTCATGACTCATGATGAATTTGATTATGAAATTGATGACATAATGATTGATATGCTCTGATTGGCTAAAAGAAGGTAAGACGTTTAAAATTGCGCACACACTGATTCACCCCCCCTCTTAGCGTGGCCATTGTGTACAACACTTGGAATAATTTTCACATGCACCATTAGTATAATATAATGATAAAGGTGAAGAAGGTTTAGAAGGTCCTTCATCTTTACTCCCTCCTCCAACTCTTACCAAACATTCACTTTATCCAACCTTTCGAGTTATTTGATACAAATATTCCACCAAGTCCTTCATCTTTAGGAGTGTAGAAATAAATTCCTTTGGGACCATGGGAGGATCTACTCCTTCATTTCCCATGGATTCCATCTCAAGTTAGTGAAATCCTCTTTGAATTTCTGGATTATAAATTGCAAACTTTCATTCACCTCACTTGAGTTTATCTCTCGTAGGAATTCACCTTTCAGATCTTCTCTGATACCACTTGATACAAAAATATTAAGACATCAATACAATCGTTAAACATTTACATCAAGTTTGATTCAATTACAAGATCTTTAAATTGATAGTTCACTTCGTAGTTGAGTGATTAATCTTACTTAGCTAAGCACTTTTACTTATGAGTTCAACTTTCATAATCCATTAAGCATAAAATAAATATGGAACAAAAATAAGGGAACAAAAAATAAAAAAATTGTTAATGGAGTTCACCCATCTTAGGATACGTCTCTAGGTCCACTTCCAAAAAATGAGACCACTCTCATTATGCTCAAAAATGTTAAAAATACAAAATATAGGATTACAATGCAAATTTTGAAGTCACCCTTCAGTTCTACAACTCAGGCTCAGAAAATAGAAACCACCTCTGGATTCTTATGATATTATGCGAATTTTAAGTATAAAGTCTGCTATACTTGGATCAACAACATAATCCTTGAAGATACACTTGAGTTATTCCACTCAAGCTTATAAAAAAATGACACAATTGCATTCTTCTTGAAATTTTGAATCTTTTGAGTATAAACACAACCAGGTTCTACGCAAGTACCCGGTACCCCCCACCCCTTGAAACAAATTTCGAGACTGCACTGTGCATGTACTATACCTCCTCTACAACTCTATCAAATCCATACTTCCTCTAGATCCATGCCAGGGTTAAGTAGTGTGGGGTGAACCTAACCATGTCCTGACCTTTCCTAAACCACAATATAAAAGGTGGCGGGTTGGTGGAACAAACCAAGGGATACTTGTGGATTGTTGGTAGGGTGTTGGCTTATGTGTGGGGAGGTCATGGGTTCAAACCCTAGGGACCTCTCCTCTTTATACATGATTGCAACAATATGTGTGTGTGTGTGGTTAAATACTATTGTTCATTAACCCCCCAATTTTTTATTCACAGACCAACTTGGCCTTCTCAAAGGTGCCACGTGGCACCTTCTGCTTGGTCCATACCACCAAAGAGAGCCAAATCACTTCCCAACTGGCATACAACCCTTCCTATAATACCTCTATTTTGACCCCTGCAACCTAATTTATTTAATTTTGTAAATAAGGTAAATGGGTTAGCATGGATTCCTAGTGCGGAGCTCAATGGCAAGGCCCAACTAGTGAAAGGCTAGGCATAAATGATGAGAATGTGTTATTGGACCATTTGGTTGGATTGTATTGATAACTCAAAAAATGTATGTAAAAGCATGTAAAAATGGATAATGAAATGGTCCAGACATAACTGTGTGAGGTGCACCAAAGGGTTTATGATTCGACTAGAGGGGAAGAGGAAAGGGGGTCTATGGGAGACCTAATCCTTGCTACCATGTGAACTCACCCTATCCTTCCATGTGTCTTGAATAAGCCATTTATTTCATTTCTTGAATATTAACCCAATCATTGAATGCTAGTGGGTTAGGATGATGGAAAATCACCTCACGTAGTTATGGAAGCATGAGGGAGGTGATAGTGTTGTCAGGCATCATTCCATCTATTTTCCCATATAGTGTGGAAATGATCCTTCACGTGCTCATCCATGGATACAGGGATTCATGCTAGTAGGAGAGGATCCGTTCTTTTACCCATGCATAGGTCACATCCTTCATTCAGTTGATTCAATTTATTAATCCATTCATTCCCAGTCCTAGGAACACAATTCATTCACCCACCTAAACATTGGTTTAGGAATTGGGGATTCTTGATGCGTCCATGCAGAAGGCATGAGAGGAAATATCGATCTATGTTTATTCTAGGATAGAATATGAGTTAACCTAGAAATTGAATTAGTTTTTGGCTGAGTGAGAATCTTGTAGTTATTCCTTCGCATTGGTGGACTTATAGCCTGGAACGGGCTGACCTCTAAAGCTGAAATAATAAAGGTGAGTAGAGTTCCTATGGTTGGGTGGAAAATCACCCTTACACATTTGGTCACTTGGATTGGTGTTGTTAAGATAAGCGTCCCTATGTATTTGAATTGGAAGTGTATTTAATGGATTCTTGTATGTAAACATGCTTGTGTTGCATGAATTGTGTATGGAGCATTTATATTCGTTGTTGTGTATGTTTAATGGATTATACACATATTCTTTCAATTCTTGAAGGCATAATATGGATATAAGAAGCATCTATTCATTCCTTAGTCACATGATCAAAATGTCTAGGTGTTAATATTCTAAATTGGAAGAATTTTGCAGAGTTCCATGGACAAAATTGCAGTGCAAATGCCTAAGGCTCGAGGGAGAAATATCTGTGAAAAATTCAGTTAAAAAAATGTTCATTGCCGAATTACCAAAGTGCCAAAATTCCTATTCTGATATCGACGTCAAAAGGGTCATTTGGAGGCTACTGTTTAGTGGTCCCGACTTTCAAGATTCGATGTACGAATGTTGGGCCAGGACAATCAGAGGCGTTTACGTTGAATAACAGATGTTCAATTCCAACTTCCAACTCCCAATGTCCAAAAAGTAGGAATCGACAATTCGAGGGTGATTTTATTGGAAATCAAGTTGTGGTTCCGACTTTCGACTCCAGAAGTATGAAAATTCAAAATCGATAAGTTGGAGTGGTTGGTTGGAATTTGTTGTGTAGTGTTGACTTTTGACTCCCGATGTCAGAAAGATTGAGCACCAACATCAGAGTCGGGAATTCGTGGTTGATTTGTTGAAATGCAGTTTTATGGTTCCAACTTTTGACTCCTAATGTAAGGAAGATATTAGTTGGAGTCGATAATTTGGGAAGGTTTCTCTCAAAGTATTTTTATTCGTTCCGACTTCCAATTCCTGATATTGGAACATAAAAATTGGCAAGGTAAATTGTGAATGGTTCATGTGTGTTCTGATTTCCAATTTCTAACGTCCGACAATCGGAAAGGCTTGCAAAGTTCAGAAAAATGGGATTCGATGGTCGAGATCTTGGATTTAATAGTCGGGTTTAATTACAACCGTCATATTTTCTCATTAATCCAAATTTAATAACCGATTAAGCAATATTAAGCATTTATTAGGCATTCTATCCTATGGGTGTCTAGGTTTCTGCATTATTGGTATTAGTTGGGAAAGGATCGGGTGCCCGATTTATAAATATTCACTCTGATGGTCTAATTGAATGAGAGGGGAATAGTAAAATGAAATTGAAAAAAAAAGAGTTCATGGCCCCCGAATGAGTTTCTCGTTGCCTCAAAGTAACACTGAGGTGATTAGGGATGTGACAGAGCAGTATCAGAGCAAAGGTTGTAGCACTAGGGCTGTTTGGGCAAGAATCCACACTTGTAGGTAGAGAATGAAAAGTGTTGATAACGTTTTCCAAGGAAATAATGGTTTCAAAGTTGCAGATGGTTCCTTAACGGAGCCAAAGGTTGCAACACTCGGTCATATAGACGAAGAATTCAGGGTTGCAGGCACAAAACCATAATTGGTTTTGAAATTAATTTCACTTTGTTAACTGACAGACATGGAAGATCTGCTTAGGAAATAATTCAGACACAGAGAGGTGATGTTGAATGACTGCATCAAAACTGTTTGTAGGAAATCGATGGCCTAATGGATGGACAGGGCAGGTCGTGCATATTTAGAATATGAATGGGTGACTCAGATATTCTTGAAGGTTGGAAGGAAAGTTCCTATGCCTTGTTTTGACCAAGAATTGTTGATTTGGATAGTTTCCAAAATGTATGGTAAGGTTGATTTCTAGTAAGCAATGTGAATAATTGAAGCAATCCTAGTTGGATGTTGATAGCATGATAATCTTATTTATTTATATTTATGAATAGATATATTCTATTGAGAGTATCCTGGTAATCTGTGTTAAGATGTGGGAAGGACAGGTTGAATGTATAAGAATGCATTAAAGTAATCATGTGTTCAGTATGTGCCATTTGAATTGCATGGAAGAACCATGTGGGTTCTGTATTATTGGATATGGATAGAGTGTTCCATGAGTACACGATCAACACAATATGGAATAGGCTAGTAGGTAAAGGATATGAATTTGCAAAAGTGATGGGTGAGTCATCCTTATGAGAAGGTGCATGCATGATAAAATATGTTGTCATGAATGGAAGCAAGCATGGTTGGATGCTTGGTGATAGGGAAGTTCCACTAATGAGAATGGATAAGACATTCCAGTATGTGGACTGTCATGTGTTTCATGATAGTGTCAGAGTAGCCATGGAAATGTATCCAATAAGGGAATGAAGCATTCCCATGTGTGGATCAATTATGTAGATAAAAGTGTAGCAGGTATTCCCTTGAGAAAGGAAAGGGAGTCTAATGGTTAAATGAGGCTCAAGGACATCTAATGAACCTTGGAAAAACTCCATGTGGAGTTGGAAGGGAATGTATTGTAGCATCGATAAGTGCGAGGAAGTACAAGAAAGGTCAAGTGATCATGATTAGAATCACTCAAAGAAATTAGAGCAGCAAGGTTGTGTGAGAACAATGCAATAAAGTTGTTGTAGTGACTAGGAAAAATAAAAGGGGCTAATAAAATGGTTGTAGCATAAACTGGAGAATGATCTCCATGAAGCAATTTTGATAAAAAGGGAATTTTTTCACCTTGAATATTGTTTATAACATAATACTTGTATGCTTACAAGGTAGCAAGTATGAATGTCTTACATGAATATAGGTATTGAATTGTTGCTTGGTGAGAAGGTCATAGCTAATGATCCCTTGTGTGTTTCCGGAGAGTCCATGAATTAGATCAACTATGATATTATGGAAAAGGAATTCCATTCTATAATGAGGAATTTAAAAGGGAGAACCCCTCAACCCTTCTTTTGTTAATATAATTATTCTTTCTGAGTTTTATGTCCAAAAATTTGGCATAGGGATACTAGAAATGCAAGAGAATTTGGTAGTTGAAATGGATTCCCATTAGTGGGCATATTAATAGATGATACATCGTACATATGAATATGTTTGTGCATGTATATAACATTGCATATTGATAAAAGAAGTGTGGTTTTACATATGCAATGGGACACTAGTGACAATGCTTGTGGTTGATGATAGTTGTATGGCCAGAGATGGTTGAAGCATGGTTGAATATGTTGATGATGCTAATGCATGTGACCAACATAATTGTGAAGAGAACATGGGGCAACAAATCTATGATCAAGAGGTTGGATAAGGGTTGTGGATTCCTTGGTAAGAGGTCAACTAATCGGGTAACCTCAAATATGTTGATCACAACCATGCAAGTACCATTTTGTTTATGATTGTTTGCTTAAGTGTTGAAAGGGAGCTGGGTAAGAATTCCTTCAGTCATTTTCTAATAATCATGAATTGATATGCATGAGATGATGGAATGCATTTAAGTGGATATTATTCCACTTGGTATGGTAAGGTATGGGGTAGTAAGAGAATGAGCCTGATGCATTTATATGAATGAATATCATGTTGTGTGTGTGGTAAATGAGGAATTATGGTCATGTTGTGGTAGTGTATGCCATGTGTAAGACCATGCATATGCTGGGTTGTGAAGCCTGTAATGCTGCACAAGTATTCCATGAACTCCCTATTAATGCTGACCTGGATGCAACATATTTTCCAACAAGAAGGGAGTGAGTGAACTCCTAAGGTTGAGTTTGGGTAAAGAAGAAAGGAACCTAAATAGTTAGCCACTGGCTTGGGGAGATGGTTGGGTACTGTGTGGAGGCATTGACTTGGACACCCAAATCACCATGGTAGGAGATATGTGTAGGCACACACAATGTTTTAGATCAACATGGGAGTGCATTGGGTGCATGAGCATAAGTGAATTATGTACATTAAAGGATTATCTAAGTCAATTTTTATGCATGCATATATGTGGGAACATGTGGGAGATGCATGGTTGTGAAATATGTTTCATTTCAATCAATTAATGGTTGAGATGAAATAATTGTTAACAATTCTATAAAGATTGTTTGATGAGCTACTATGGATGCAAGGGAAAGGAATTTCATGAAGAAGATAGTCATGTTGGATGGCTATCAGATGCTCTGTTAAGAGGACAAAGTTGCAGAAAAGGATACAAATGTGTCATCCTTAGTATTGAAAGTTTATTTGACTACAGAGATAATGTGACTACATATTGCAATTTTATTGTGATAATGATACACATGAAGTGGATGTGTATTTCATTACTTTGAGATGATTAACAATTGATAGTGATTGAATTATTGTGTGTTATAATTCTGGGTCACTTTAGTGAATGTGGTAAATGTTGTAATGAACGTTGTATGCACAATTACTAATGACTGTTTGTTTGATATGAATTATGTTAGGGGTACATGGGTTAAGTGGACTTCCAATAGATGGAAGCTAATGTGAATCCATAAGGGGAAACATGTCTCCACTTACTAGGTCCAAACAATACGAGCAAGGACTCATGACTGAGAGGACATGTGGTAGGGTTACCATGTGCTATGGACTGCAGGAGCCAAACAATATGAGAATGACTACATGGTTTTAAAAAAAATATTTCTATAAGGGAAACATAATTATAAAATATGACTTGAATTTAATTATTGATATTATTAACTATTTGGAAATTTGTGAATTGTGTCAAGTAGACACATTGCAAGAGGACCACGCAATATGTACTGCAAGATTCAAATGTTATAAGGATGACCTTCTGGATTACACATTGTAAGAAGCGTGTGTTATGTCCTACGAGATCCAAGATTGTTGAGAAGGATCTCACATTTGGAATTGATTATGTGATAACATGAAACTATGATAGTGGGGCATGTGCTAGTTGTGGAAGTCAAAAGCATAAGGTAAATCCAAGTGTGGCTTGTCCCAGGGAAACGTTGGTCCCCATGGGAAGGGAATCCAAATGTACACATTCCCTTTATTTCATGATAAACCTAGGTAGAGGTGCTGGATTGGCAAGAGATGTGGTGTGCTTGATAAACCCAGTCGTGGAAATAGTTTAGCACCAACAATGCCTGTAAACCCAGTCGGTGCACTGGTTGGGAATTGAATTTTGTGGTGCAACTAGTGAGATGGAAAAACATTCATTGAATCATATATGCACATGTGATCCAAGGCTCGTGGAAGTTGAAGCAAGAAATTTATGGAGCTGCATGTGTTGGGTCACGAATTTGGCCCTATTTTCATCACCTATCGACGCCTATTTCATCCCTCTTATTCCTATTATTGCCCATTTATCATTCCATTTTCCATCCATTTGTTGTAACTGCTCGTATAATACCATATTACTCCCATTGATTATTTAGTGGTTAGTAATAATTTTTTCCCTTTATTTTTGTTGAATTGAATACTATTATGCATGATTTTACTGCTGACGGTTTACGAAGCAATCTCTTGTAGTAGCACTCATGGTTCAAGTATCCAAAATAGTCATGCTCATTACTGGTACACATCTACATGGAAATATACAACATGGTTGTGCTCTTAGTTTTGATGACATGGATTCATGATCTTGAAATCGTACCCATATCCAACATGGAAGCCTCCAACTCATGATCAAACGGTCCCATGAACCAAAAATGCGTGTCAGATAAGGAAACATTGATTTTCGTTTCCATTTTTAGGAAACTGAAGATGAATCTCGAAAATATAGGACATGGGTTTTGTGCAAAATGACCTCAATTACTTAACTCGTGAGAAAACATCCCAAAAAATCGCGGTTTGAGAGATACACGCGGTTCTTTAAAAGTGGCCCCTTTTTAGATTACATGTTGCAGCCAGTATTTCAAATTAGCAATTTGTTAAAACAAATTCCAAGTTGGGAATTCGATTCCTCATCCTCGTGATATATTTTTATGTACAAATATGTAATCAATCTCATGTTCAGGGAGTTGAACAATTAGTATCCCAATTCATTACTCTCTTTGTATCCAACTTTGTAACAATTCAAGCTTGGTTAATAGATGTTGGTGGTTTCTTAAAGGAGAGTTGTATATTTGTCATTGTGGAGATTTGACTCTGCTTAGTTGGAGAAATGACCCTCTTCCCTGAGCAGATGCTGGTAGTGTTGATTGTAATATTGTTAGTGTGTGAATATGTTTATTATTTAGTTCTTGATTTCATTCATTGTTAGATTTATTGTTGTTGTTATTTAGGTTAATTTGTTTTGATAGATCGTTGGCCAACATAACACTTCTTCCATATTTATGTTATCAGATCTTGCTTCACAAGTGTTGATTTTTAATTCAGTGTTTGAAGTGTGATTAGATTTATAGTGTGGTTTAATGAATATGTTTGGGGTTTGATTTCTTTTAAAGAAGGTGTGATCTAGTTTACAATGAGTTTCGATTTCATACTAATAGATCAACAATTTCAAGTAGAAATTGTGCTTGCATAGATATTGCATGATAGATTTGAAATAAAATACTTCCTTGGGTTGACAATTTATGTTCTGGGAGTTTCAATTGTTTATTTCATTAGACAATTAATCTGCCCAACATTTTGCCGTCATTGGCGGGGAATTTATCAATGGTACAAAAGTACATTTGACATTGTTTTGTAGAGGCATTGTTAAAGTAGAGCATGGTTGATGTGTTCCTGATCTTGAGGTGTCAGGGCGGTAAGACGTAGTGAAGAGCTATGAATTGTTCAACAAAATGAAACGGGCTCGACCTCATAAGGGTCAGGGTATGTAGGTTGCATGATTACTTTTTTAATTGATTTAATTTTCTTTGAGTGTGGATTTTATTTCTTTGCATTCAATTTTATTTTATTCTCACTTTTTGGTGTGTAAATATTATCATTCCCGTAAGAGGTGTTGTAAGCACCACCCATTCTACTAACAAGTTGACATGAACATTTGAAGGAGCCTCACAATAGCACATGAAGAACCTAATGAAGAGATGGTAGGTAAAAAACATGCATAAATTGTTACCTTTGAATTCCCTATTAGAGATTCAGGAGGAGTGCCACAAACACAAAGCATTCTCCTACGTGTTCTACCAAATTTTCATGGTTTGGAAAATGAAGACCCTGATGTATTTTTATTTTAATTTGAATTTCTTTGTATAGGATATTATTGTACTAATTATCAAAAGTTGAATATATTTTCCCTTACTCTAAAAAGAGAAGCTCTATGATGGTTCATGAGCCTTGACGAAGATTGCATACAAACTTGGAAAGACACGAAACATATATTCTTGAAAAGGCACCAAGAATATTGCAAGGTCAATGAAGACATATTCAAATTGGCACAAGGGGGAGAAGAGAGTTTGGAGGATTACATGGAACACTTTCAATACAACCTTCAAAGATCCAAACAAAGACAACTAGGGAAAGAGACCTTGAAAACACTCCTACTTAAAGGAATCCAGGATGAATATTTAGAAATCTTAAATATGATAGGAATAGGTGATGTATTTCAGTTATCATATGATGACGTTTATGAGTTATGTATAAGGTATTCAAGAGGAAACTCCAATATTGGTAAGAATTCTAAAAAAATTTCCTCTAGATTTTTGAAAGTTTCTGCAAAAACATAAGTCTTAAGAGATGAAATCAGTAATTTATTTGAAAATTTTTATGCTCATATCAATGGTTCACTAAATTCACAATTGGGTGCTTTACAGGTTAAGGAAATACATGAAGAATTTGGAGAAACAATTTCCCCTCACTGCTAGAAGAAACATCTTGCAATGGATTGTCCTTTGCATACTCCCACAATTTGTGTCATATGTGGTTTGAAGCATTTCACAGATTGTTGGTCCTCCTTACCCAGGATGAAAACAACATATCAAAGAGGTCTTGGAGTTTCAAACATTTATTGCAACAACCATGGCTTCTATGGCCTACATGTATGGTTCAAAACTCTATCCCTCCATTTCCTTACTCACATGATCAATCATTGAAGATTCCTCCACCATGGAAGCTGTTGCAGCCTCAATTTAACTCTAACCTACCTTATCCTCAAGGTTGGGATGTCCTATCTTATGATCACATGGCCACTCTCCCTCATGTTGTAACACAACTTAGTCTTTCAAGATCATCCTCAAAAACCAATCCTCTACACCGAAAACATATATCTTCTCATCAAGCTCCTTGGTATCCAACATAATTTGTTGTCCAATCCACCCCCATTCTAACCATAATAAAGCAATACAGTATGCTTGTAGTGCTGAAATGAAAAAATTTCCTACATTTTCTGCCTGTAAAACCTCACCTACACTACTGCAAAAATATTGTGCACTGTTGCAGCAAGTCCATACAAGGACCTAACAGATTATAGGTCCAATATTTGCATATGAAGTTTCTTCTAGTCCACATCATCAAGCAGAGAAGATCAACAAGCCACACATAATATCTAATGAAGAGCGTATTGGAACCAAAAATTGAATAACTTCTAGCATCATTGTCACCAGATTTGAATCTCTTATGCAGTAAAGAAGATCAATTTTCTAAAGATATTCATGATGTAACAACTATGAGAAATCAATGTCACAAGGATTATATTGAATCTTGGTTTCAATCTGTCATCAGTCTGCAACATCATTCCATACTTTAACAATTCTTAGCACCATCATTTCAAGGGAATTTGGTTTCGCATACCTTGGAATTTATACAGATACATTTTTTAGATTTGGGTATGTGCATATTTGAGACCTTGCTTCGAAAGTGGATCCATTGGAAGTTTTCCTACACTTGAAGAGAATTTGTCTTTTTTCTAGTAGAATTTGATATTGTAAATAAATAAAATAGTAAAGAGAAAAATAAGTTTGGTTGTGAAAACTAGTTTACTGGCACAACTAGACATGAAATTTGCTTGAAAACCAAGTTACTAGATGGAAAAGTTCACAATAAGTTCTGCAAGTTTCATGTTGGTTATATTTTTCGCTATGGTTCTTCACAATCACTTTTTTTGTACTCATATTGGATGATGTGGAATTCATTAAAGTTCACCTTCCAATGATCTTCTCCCATCGACCTTAGCACTATCTGGGCAACAAGACTTGAGTTATGTATAGTACCTTGGAGTTTACATGCATCAATGGTGAATTCCCTCACTGAAAATAAAGTAAATACATCAATGTCTCTAGTTTGTCAGATCCTACAGGTGAATCGACTTCAACACATTTATTTGTACCTTCCAGGTTGTACTATTGTACCATGACAACTCATTGTCATCATTGGTGAGTTGTCTTGCATTCGTTAACAATTTTCATTATTGATTGGTAATCCAACGAATTTTTTCCATGTTCGACTTCAAGAACATCCATTCACATGGATTAACTTGTACATAGCATGAATATTGGAGGAAGAATATATATTTCTATTGTTCAAGTAGTTCAACAATACCTTTTCATTCAGTTCAACATCATTTTCTTTCCATGCAATCATTTTTTTGAGTAGTACCCATCCATAGATACACTGCTACAGTACATCATCTTTGAGGATTTCAATGTTCCTTTTGTCCCTATAAAGATCATCCTTAGATTTCTTTATTTGATCTCATCTTCAGCTAGCATGAATCCCAACTTCAACATCATCTACCTTTGCTTCCATAGTTCCTAATTTCAGATCAGATTCAACCTCATTTAGTTTCAACTCTCATATACATCTGTCTCAGTATCAGATCTGCCTACATCACTCCAACATCAATCCATCCATGCCAACGAATTTTCCATAGAGCTAAAATAGCATGTGTTTTTTTTACTTTATTAATAATTTAGGAAAAATATCATGAAATCTATTAAGCATTATACTCTTCCATTATCATCTACACTTCTTTACCATTTGTCATTTTTAAAGATATAAAAAGATTTCAGTTTGGGGGAACACCTTTCCATATTTTTTCATCTCTTCCTATCCTTTACCATTTGATTCTAACACCTCACCATTCCACTTAATCCACACCCAAGTCAATTCCATTCCAACATCTCTTACATCTAATCATGAGACAATTCCTTGTTACTACTCTTCAAGAACACATAACAGAAGAAGCCTATGATGCCATACAATAGAGGATGCATTTCAAAGGTATGTGTTTCTTAGTTCACCTGATGCATAAATTAGTTCAAAAGCATGGATGTTGTGGCTGCACATAGAAGAAGAATATAGGGGGCTTAGTTGCAAGTTACATGAATGGATCTTCTATAAAAAACCACATATCATCATTTCCAGTATGTACAAGATAGAAGGAAAGTTTTATATAAGCAATAATATGAAGTCCTACTATTATTAAAATGTGAGGAATGTAAATCACACCATGTTATTCTTGATTACTTCTACCTCTACTAGAAACATACTTTTTCAATAGTTAATAAATTTTGTATGAGACTGTATACAAAATTTTGAACCACCATTCATGTATCAGTGCTCACCAGTGTTATCTTGTACATTCAATGCATGAGGATTATAACATTTATGATTGATTCTACTCTTTTTCGGGCATTCCTTTCATATATACACTGTATACTTAGATTTTAGAATGCTACTGCAGTCTTAGAAGGATTTCTATGCTAGCATTTGAACAATGATTGGTATTCCTTTGGTCTATTTTCACTAAGTTTGAACTGGTAAGGATTAACAAAAGTAGAAATGTATAATTTTATTAGTATAAGGATGAAATTTCAGATGATAATGTACAACACTTTTGGACACTCCCTTGTATTATTGTGACCTAATCTGAATGCATCACTAGTGAAAAGATTAATTTTCTTTGCAAGAACTTTCCTTTCACGAGTAATACCAAGTTCCATAAAGCTTCTACCTTGTGAAGAAAATGATTATTTATATCAACAAGTGGATTTGAAAGGAAATCCATTTAGGAATAAAATGCACTTTGAGAGTTCAGGTGACCTGGAGGATTAGCTGGTTCAGGAATAAAATGAGTTACAAGGAATATGAAATAAACTCACTTCAACATTAAGCGAGCATTTAGTTTGGGAATATTTGCAAAAACCTACAGTAGGTCAGGAGATGGAATGTTTTGTGTAGCCCCAATACAAATCATAGATGTCTAGTAATGCTTTCTGTTTTCCCTCTTGGTTATTTTTCTCAACTTGTGTTATATTCAAATATGTTATATGACATTGGTTATGTTTCATTATCTTTCCTATTAAGCAACTACAATCATACTATTTAGGAAAATGAATGGGGAAGGGTATTTGGTGACTGCCAAGATAAATTGAAATAAAATCCCCTCTAAGGTAATCAAATAGAACTTCATTGTAACTGAGATAGTAAGCAATAGAGAGATTCCACCAACATAGAGAAAAGGCTATACAAACATGTTGTGAGAGGTCTATTCTCATCCAAGCAACTACATGATTCTTTTCTATTTTATTCAATTGAGGAATAATACAAGTGGCATCTATAGGAATACCATTTGAGTACAAATATTTTATGTAAGAAAATACATCATAACAAAAGTCTCAAATTAACCTCAATAAGATAGCATTTTGGACACAACAATGAAGAAAAAGGGATGTAGAAATTCTAAAGCCTTGATGGCATAAGGAATTTCATAAACTGGCTAAGGATCTAGGCACACAATTAACCTCACAAAGAATTGTAGAGAATTAGCATAATGAGAGAAGAAGAAGAATTAATGAACACACATTAATGAATGATCAATAAATGATAATTGATATTATTACATAGGTAATACATCCTTATAAAGGAAAAAGGAGTTGCATGAAGACAACTCAAGCTAGCTCATAAAAGCAGGCTTACTAATTATGATAAACCCCATAGTTGACTAAAGCAGTTTCCCAATCTATCAAGCACCTCACGAATTAGCAATAGCATGAGTGAGTGATGATGAGTGAAGAAAAGACTTGCTAATCCTATAATATGGAGAGAAAATAATGGAGGATGGGTTGGAAACAAAAGCTCCCAGTTTCCTAGTTGACTAGCTTTTATCTTATCCATAGAAAAGCAGGATAAAGTAGAAAAAGTAGAAAAAGCAGAAAAAGCAGAATCTGCTATAAGGTCCTATATACTAATTCTAGATGAACCCAAAATCAGAAATAAATCATTCCTAGGATATGGATGGCATGCATTGACCTTAAGGTGCAAGTGGATGCCAACTAATTAAGCTAGTGGGTGAATAATTAATCAAATAATGATTAATTATTTTATCCTAAGTTATGAGTGGGTTTATTATATTCCAACACCCCCCTTTAAGCCCGACTTTATGATGATATTCCTAAACTAATCAGAAATATATATGCATATAGGGCCCAACAATAAAGCTATGGTCACCCTTTTACAATTTTATGTTGTTTGAAGAAATGAGGAAAGAGGTAAAACCTCAAGGGGAAAATCCTCCCTCAAGAAAGGACATGAAGAGCAATACCAAAAATGTTGAACTGCTAGTGTTGCTACTGCTCCAAACTAAATGCTGATGTCTGGAGGAATCTTCTTCTTGGGAAGAAGATAAATCTACTCACCTGGATCAAGGACAGCTGCAGGATGGAACCTGGGACCATGTAGAACAACTGAAATCCAATGATGTGAAGGAAATACTGAAGGATCTTGAGACTTGTAATCAGCTCCAAGATGATGAGATGACTTGAAATTCGAACCAGTAGAGATGAAATGAGCTCCAGATAGGTGAAATAATTGTTCAAGTGAATGTATCATGGCTCCATCTTCATTTACACAGAGAGGATGTGTGCAAGTGATCATGTAGGAACATAGAGAAGGCATGGGATCAAAGAGTGCGAATGCATGGGCTCCATGGGTTGATCTAGCTTTCAAAGAATCGAAGAGATCACAAATAAACACAACAGTAGACTCATGGGAATATACTGGTAAAGAATCCTCTATGGTAGAGGTATGAGAGGAGGAAAGATAGTGATGTTCAAAATATTTAAGGAGGCTCTGAGAATGAGTGCCAAGAACAAAGGAGGAGCTACAGAAGCACATGGGATCAAGTATGGTAAGTGGAAAAAAACTGGAGGGACTTGATTTGGCTAAGCAAACATCCTGGATGTCACTGGGTTGCGCACCATCAAGAAGAGAGGCATGCACAAGGTGTGAGAGGTCTAGCATATGGATCTCAGAATCCATGATAGAAGACATAGAGAACACTGAATGCGTGAGTGAATCATCAATAGCAATAGCAGCTCCATTAGTCAGTTCTTTTTCATCAACAGCATCATGAGAAGATGAATCAAGATCTTCTACTTCACGAGACACAGAAAAATATGGCTCTTCAATATTTTCTTCTTGATTGAGAGAGGAAGCATTTGAATCAAAGAGAGTAGTAGCAACAGGAACTGTATGAGAAACTTCTTCTTTATGATCAACTTCATCAGAGACTGTAGAGGTCGAGACATCTTGAGAGAGAGAAATCATTGAGGAGCTAGAGGCACTCTCCATATAGCTAGAAGGATCCTCATTGTCCTTTCCCAAAACTCTATCCAATGTTGTCCAGAGATCCTTTGGGGAATCAATAGAATCAATAAGGTAGCGCATGCATGGAGAGATAGATAGGAAAATAGCTCCAATTGATCTGTCACAGTCATTCAACTAGTCACTTGGCTCTTCATAAGATTCTTCACCAGCTCCAATAGATATATCATAGAGACCTTGTCTCTTTAGATATGAAATCATCTTCAGTTTCCACTCTGAATAGCTTGTGAATGGAGAAATAAGAGGAACTGATACTCTTGAATTTATTCGAAGTTGAACCTGCAAAATAAACCTGCAATTCTGAAAAAGGAGGATTAATTAATGAACTCTCAAAGATATGATATCATGTAGAGCTTTGATATCCTCAGCTCTAATAGCATGTAGAACTTGAACTTTGAGAACCTTAGCTTTGATACCATGTAGAAATTCTAAAGCCTTGATGGCATAAGGAATTTCATAAACTGGCTAAGGATCTAGGCACACAATTAACCTCACAAAGAATTGTAGAGAATTAGCATAATGAGAGAAGAAGAAGAATTAATGAACACACATTAATGAATGATCAATAAATGATAATTGATATTATTACATAGGTAATACATCCTTATAAAGGAAAAAGGAGTTGCATGAAGACAACTCAAGCTAGCTCATAAAAGCAGGCTTACTAATTATGATAAACCCCATAGTTGACTAAAGCAGTTTACCAATCTATCAAGCACCTCACGAATTAGCAATAGCATGAGTGAGTGATAATGAGTGAAGGAAATACTTGCTAATCCTAGAATATGGAGAGAAAATAATGGAGGATGGTTTGGAAACAAAAGCTCCCAGTTTCCTAGTTGACTAGCTTTTATCTTATCCATAGAAAAGCAGGAAAAACCAGAAAAAGCAGAATCTGCTATAAGGTCCTGTATACTAATTCTAGATGAACCCAGAATCAGAAATAAATCATTCCTAGGATATGGATTGCATGCATTGACCTTAAGGTGCAAGTGGATTCCAACTAATTAAGCTAGTGGGTGAATAATTAATTAAATAATGATTAATTATTTTATCCTAAGTTATGAGTGGGTTTATTATATTCCAATAAGGGATGCATATAGACATGTTTTGTATTTAGTTTGGGGGAGACACATATTTCCAATGAATATGACAAATCTTCTTGCAGTTCTCCTTCCTTATTCCTTTCTTGTTATCCCTATTGGTTGGGGAAACTATTAGACTCTTAGATAAGATATATGTTATTTGTTGGTTTTGCATGTATTAAAATATTTGTTCGCTTACATATTGGGATATGTTTCCTAGCATCCACTCATTCCTCTCACGAACTTCCTTCCGCCTGAAGGACCAGAGGACCAAGTACCCCATAATACTTTATCATTCTGACAGAATGTACATGTTGCTTCATTGACAGCAGTTGTTCTCCAAGAGGTCGAGACGTCAATTCGGCTGGTTCCATGGTTAATGATCTCGTTGTTCATTTTCCCTCTATTTATGGCCAGCAACATCAGAAGAATATTCAGTTATAAATCTATCAAACTCAATCAATATCATCTATTGGAAACATGGCTCAATCAATATGTTGTAAGGTAACAACATGAACACCCTCTCTTCACCTGTTGGAAACTTGGATTTCTATTCTGGTGAGAATGATGGGAAACATAATCAATTTCATTCAGTGGCTCGATAGGGTACATATCTCTCGGGATGGTTTCCTTCTTGGAGTCTGATGGGAACTTGGAATGAGTGGAGGATTTATGAGAAAAGGTGCTACTCACTAGAGTGACTCCCCCTATTTAGGTAATCCCTTAATGCACTATACCATCTCTTACTGACTAGGAATGAGTTGAATCAAGCCATGGGAGAGGACATATAAAGATTGTACATGCAGGTTACTTGGACCTCACCTCTAGAGGGTTTGTTTCCAAGATAATTTCTATAGATCCCATAAGAAATACTAATTGATTCCATTTTTCAGGCTCCAGGTCTATTTCTGGGAAGAGAAATAAAGAAAGGTAAGGTAGTGTGTTATAGCATGTGCTACCATCAATTGGGGTATTCCTTTTCCTAGCGGAGAGGTCCATGGTCCCAGGTTTTTGGTATAAAAGGGTTAAATAGATTCTATTGTGGTACCTCTGATTCCAATTCCTGACTTCAATAAGCGTTTGCTGGGAAACACTCCATGTCCTGAAGTTGAAGTTCGCGAATTAAGTATCCTTCTTGGCTTGTTTGGGTTGTGCAACAAAGAAATATGGTTGAAGTTTGTGTTAATATTATATAGGTGATAAAATTTGTTTTGAAAATCCTAAGGTCTATTATCTAAAGCCCAATCAACTTATTAAAAAGTTGATTGTTTCAGGCATCCATCGTATTTAGGCACCAATTCATGTTAGGTGGGGAAGCACTAACTCCCTCTCCCTCTCTTATTATTTTGGCAGTAAATCAAGTAAATAAAAAAAGTAAAAAGGGATGCTTGTAAATAGATGGCCCCTAAATTCTAACTATATAACTAAAGGCAAGTGCAATAAAATAAGCATAATATCTAGGCTATTTGGGCACATAATATCCTAGGGCTGAGTCTGAATCCCATCCAATCCCAGCTTTGCTCTCTGATGTCTCATAATGCCATCCAACAACAGTTCAACGATACAAGAAGGTACATGTAAACGGATCCCCTCCTTCCTTCTTGGGACCATCCATCCCCTGCAGGAGCATGTGACTCTACTAAAAGTAGAATCTAAAAGTATACAAGAGTATCTTCACAGACTAATGGGTGGAATCCATATCCACCCAACTGTAAGCTCGATTAAAGAATAAACTACCACTAATATTTGTCAGCTACCCTTGATCCAAGCCATAGTGCCACATGCCAAGAATATTTTGGTTGTTCTTATGTGGAATTTAACAATGATAACAACCAGTGAGCTTGCTTCCAGCCACTAATTAAGATCTCAATATAAACATTTGTTCCCTTCTACGAGGACATGAAAACTATTCAGTTTGGGGGAGGAGTTATTATGCTTTCTGGTTTTCTTTTCATATTTATATTGGCCATGCATGTTGTTTTTATACAAAGTGCAGAAATTAAAATGAGAATATATTGCAAGTGGTAAACTGTATCTTCATGAATCTTGGAGGAAAGAGGCAATATTTCAAGGAGAACAAACCTCCTAAGTTTCAGTTCAATCCAATGCACGTTTTTTGAAAAAATGGCCATCATCACCTACAACCATTTTTTCTATATCTCAAGATAGGCACATCTGATGGACTTGATTTTTGGTGAGCATAATCCTTGTGGTAAGAGGAATATACTCACCAATTAAAAAAAAATGCTTCATGGATTTAAAAAAATGGTCATCATCACCTACAACCAATTTTCATTTTTCTTGAAATCCGTGATGTGGGTATCTATGATTTTTGGTGTGGAGATGCATTGGACTAGTAAAAACTTGCTTGCAAAATTTTAGCCAAATGAAGTTTGTATTTTGTGAGAAATTGGTTCAGGAAGTTTGTTGAGACAATTGCTGAAACTTATGTAAAAAATTTCCAATATATACTTTCAGTGACTTATTTGCTCATTTCCTGAAATATATGAACAGGGTCTTTCCCAAATTCAGTACGAAGATGCACTAGAATAATAAGAATTTGCATAATATTTTTGAGCCTTAATCATTTTGTACTTTGAGAGAAATTCAACCATTTCAACATTGTTTCAACAATCTTTCAACAATGTCTTAGTAGAGTTTCAACAAGGATTTTGAGCAACATAATATCTTGGAATTGGTTCATTGGGTTGCTATGATTTTTGGTAGAAATGTGTATTAAAAGTTGAAGTGTTACATCACCAAAACTTCATCCAAGTTATGGTTTGCATACAAACTAGAATTTTCAAAATTGTTGATACTCCACTACACTTTGCTGAAACTCCATCAAAATTGCTAGAAATCACTTGAGGGATAATTTTGAAGGTATGATGGCTATGAATAGGAGGCATAAATATGCTAAGATGATATAGATGAACTTATATTGATAAATCATCACTTTTTGTGTACATGATTTACTAACGATGACATGTTTCAAGATTGTCCTTTCATGAGAAATGCAACAATCATTGATTGAAGAAGTTTCAAGTATTATTTGGAAAGAAGCATCATATTCCATTAACATCATCAGTAGGAAACCATAGTGGTTTTGGTCACCATGCATGGTAGAATGAAAGAATTAGTCAAACGAGTCCTTCTAGTTTGGATGTTATACATGTATTGGGTCCCATGAGGACATGCAACAATTTCAGTTTGGGGGTGATGTTGGGTCACAGATTTGTCCCAATTTTCTTCACCTATCTCACCTATTTCATCCCTCTTATTCCTATTTCATCCCATTTGTAATTCCATTTTCCATCCATTTGTTATAACTGTTATCACTCAAAATATACCCAAGGTTGTAAAGGTAATCTTAAGGTAACAACAAAAACCACTTTGGAAAGAAACTGGCTTTTCTTTCCGGAGAGGGATCTCTCAGATATAAATTTTAACAAGGCCAGATATTGAAATCAACAATTTAAGTTATGCATATGGTTGAAACAACACATATAACCATTGGGAATGGAGTCAAAATAGATAAAGATAATGCAAAGATTCATACACAGAATCCCAACAAAGGCAAGATAATCGTCCAGTCACAGTAATTCATTAATTTTCAGGTGATAGGAGAGAAACATGAACAGTCCATGAATATATAGCATCACAAGATGAATTCCATATCAACTTTAGAAGAAATATTTGTGAAATATCTGAAACAATAGCCAAGGCATAACATGTATGAATTTTGAAACTATTAAACACTACGTTTAGATATGAAAGAAAACATAATGGAAGGTAAGCACTTAGAAGACAATCACATGGAGAGAAGGCACAGACTATAACATAAAAGGCACATGAATCTTTGAAGATCCACTAGCATTCAACTTTTTTATTTCATTCAAAAATCATAAGTTATCAAAAACATCGGTCCAAGCATATGGGTTCCAACCCCCAATACATCAAATAAATTCAAATATATACAAAAATAGTTTCTTCCCAAAAAGATCAATAACCAATTAATATGTTCATCAAATTTTTTGTAACCATATCCCTAATAACTAGGAATAAAAACTACATGCTTTGATTCAAACAACAGATTGCTTGATTATAGCAAACTTAGTGACTGTAAGGTATCCCGAACAAACAGCTTCACGAACTGCAACACCTATCTTCACGAATGAAGTATGTACTTGGTCTTTCTGAATTTCTCCATGATCTTCCATTGCTACGCATTTGGGGTGTCATATTCTGTCATCTCTCTAATGAACACCTCCAAATCCACATAAGCTTCATAAGACACAACAGGAAATCCTTTCTTAATAATTAAAAACTTCTCCAATATCTCAAAGTCCTCTGTCAATTTTTCTATAATGATCTTTCTTGTTAACCATTTAACTAAATGTTCAAATTTGGAATGGTCCATGCGATTCTGTACTAATAAACTGTGATATTGTTCCTGGGAAAATAACCTTCCTTCGTCATCCCAAAAAGAAGGGAGACCATCATCAAATAGATCTTTAAAAGCAAGCTTGAAATCCTTTATCTGCGAAGACATTGTATTCGCCTTATCCTGCACCACTTTCATAAGTTGATGTTTGTTTATAAATTTCTTTTCCCACAGTACAATTGCTACTCTGTCCTTAATCCCGATGTCCTGCAAATTCTGATATGTTAAAGAATTTAAGAAATTCAAAGCGTTGTGAGCAGTATTCAAAGGCTTCTTTTCCATGGTTTCATTGGCCAACTTCCATCTTTGAGTAGCTAAATTGACTAGTGCACTTCATCATCAATAAAATTTAAATAATGCCTAAACTTGGTGATTTCCGCAGACAATGTATCCCAAATTAAATGTTTAGCTCCTTATAGTGGAGCTCTTCTTGTACTTCTTTCTTTTAACTCACTGAACTTTTTCTGCAATTGGATTTTATCATTCAATGTTTTATTCTTCTCCTTGATGCTCTTAGACAATTCTGATTTGATTTTTTCATTTTCCTCTTTTAATTCTTTAATCTCCACCTGTTTCAGACTTACCTGTGACATAGGAACTAATAGATCATCTGCATAAAATTCATTTAATGGTCTTTCAATATTTACAAGGGGTAAATCAGTGTCAACATGAGTTTGACTCATCAATTCTTCCATAATTTCTTTTTCATCATTTTGATCCTTTTTCAACTTCGAAATCTAAGCCATCAATTCGGTTCTTTCTACTTCCCACTTGCTTTTCTCTTCCTGCAGTTTCAATGATTTTCCTTTGTAGTCCATCATCTCTTGATAAATTTTCTCTTTTTCCTCCTGAAGTGTAAATAATTTTGAGGACTGAGCGTGTTCAGCATTAGGGAATTTAAGCTTCTTCTTCAATAATTGAATGGTATTGTCCTTCTCCTCTAGAATCTTTTTGGTCACCTGCATATTACCCGGTTCGGTCCCTAGGCTTACAACATCTCCCTGCAACTTTTTAATTTGAATCAAATTTGCTTTATTTTCCACCCTTTCATGCTTCAATTGAACGTCCATCTTATCTACAAGGGACTGTAGATTATTAATTTTCATAATAGCATGCAACAAATCAGAGTAAATAACATCTCCAGTTTGTTTATGGAGTTGTATCTTATTAGGAACACTGATTTTGTCTAACTTTACCTCCGTTTCAGACACTTTCTTGTCACTAACCACGATGAATTTCAGGGTATTCCTCTTTGCGTCTCGAGTAGAAATTAATGAAGTCTTTTGACTGACAAAATTTCTAACTCGAAGAAGCAAATTCTTAGTTTCCTTTGATTATTGCATTTGTTTGTCAGCATAAATTGATACTAACTCTGTCCTGGATTTGAAACGGGAACTGGAATTTGCATTACCTTCTTCTTCGAAGGAATATTGATGCATCTATACAGACTTCTTCTGGAACAAGACCATCTTCTTTAAATCCTCTGAAACTATTTCTTCTGAAATAGTTTGATCACCTTGAGGGTGTGTTTTGATCTTTTTATGAGAAATATTTTCATCCACATCCATGCCATCAGTTTCAGAAAGACTCCTCTTATTCAAAATGCTGGAATTATCAGGCATTTGAGCCACTACAGTCAATTTGTTGCTCCTGTCTTCATCAACTTCTGAATTTTCTTCAAATTAGCCAAATTTGTTATTTTATCTAAGCCTTCAACTGTTTGATGATCAAATGGTTTATTTTTGTTTAACTGATTCCTCTGAGAAATAATGTGATGTGGATCATAATTTACTCTTTGCTCCTTCTGAAAATCCACAACTTCTAACAACTTCTCTATGACTAACAAGGCGCTTTTATTTTTGAAAATGAACATACCAACTTTGAGAGGAAATTTAACATTGGAAGACTTTTTAAATGCCCCAAAATGTTCTTCTTCTGCACATAACCTCTGTCTCATAAACTCAAGTGCGAATATTCTTGGAGTCAGAAAAGAAGGTAACTTGTATGGTTCCCCAGTGAACCCATACACTCTCAGAACAGTAAAATATTTATACAAGAACCAATCTCCTGTTTTGTCTTCTGAGGAATACTATAGCATAAGTCTCATTTCTTCTAACACCCTTGGTAAGACATCATCAAACAACAATTTCGACCATGATTGTATTTACAAATTCAAACATGTTAATTTGTTTCGAGAGGTCCAGAGAGAAAATGGTGGACAAGAATCACAACTCCAATACATTAGAACACAACAGCATGTTTAGTAAATATGACTGATATCTAAAGAACCCGACTTTAGGGAATTTGACCAACTGGGCATGGATAACTTCAGCCAGATACTCATCAAAGTTAAAACAACGGATTAAATGGGACTCAGGGCCAATTGAACCTATACTCAGTAAGAAACCTAAGATGACTTCACTAATATGAATATCATTATCCAAACCCAAAATTTGACTGACCAATGACATGACCAACTGTACTTCCTTCTTGAAAATATTAACATTGTATGGCAGAAATAGACCTTCTAATGACTGACCATCTTTCAGAATACTGGATAAAAATTGGCATCTGACTTCAGTTCTACAATTTTTATACATTTCGATTAAAACATACTCATTTCAAGACTCACAGCTATCAGGGAAATTATGAGGCACACTCAATATCCCGCGAACAGTTTTTGCATCAACTTTACAAAGTATTTTTGACGTGGTATGGCTCATAATAACTCTTACAGAGGAAGAATAACTGTTCGCGCACCACTCGACAAATTCGGGAAAAGGTAAGGTTTTTTCAATAGCAAAATAATATGAGAAAGAACTGCAGACATTCAGAATATCATTCCCTTGCGAATTATACTGCCACAAATGCTCCTTTGAAACTGATACACTACCAAATGACAGAACAGGGTCACATACATTCCTTTCCCTATTAACAACAACCTCTTCTCTCTCATCCTTGACTCTGCATAATACTCCTAAACCCCGTTCCTTCTCCATAATAATCAACGACGACAATTCTTCAAACAAAGTTTTAGTGTTTCAAGGCTTACCTGTAACAATGGATACATAGAAGTTGACTTTGGAAAATATAGTGCACTGTACACTTCTCTTTCACCCACAACGTGCAATTGAAATGACTTTTACCTAGGTAAACTTCACTTTTTATACAACGGACTATTCCAAATCCCTTACCAAGTGGTTTTTCCTTTACTACTTTCCTCCGTAAAACTCACCAAAAGTCACCACGTGGAAAGCGGTTTAAATTCCTCTACCACTCTTCCTTTTTAATCATCTCACACCTTCGCACTCCGGAATGGATAATGACCGTTGATAAGATTGCACTTTTTGTCTAAATCATTGGATCAAAATCGGTTTTACGTATTACGTATTCCGCTAGCCTTTCTCATTTTTTCAAGCGTGCATCTTTATTCCTCGGACTATCTCACAACCGTAGATTTTATTCACTTTATTCCTTATCCTTTGATCTTTCTTCCTCGTTAACCACTTCTGCCTCTTCATCAAAACTTACCCTTGCGCAACTTTCCTAGCGGATCAATTATCAACCTTAGATTTTCACACCCATAAATCTACACCTTTGAATTTTGCAATGAATTAATCAAACTTCACATTTTAATAAGGGACTCAAGACTACCAAGCTTTACCAATTTTTATGTATCCTTTTATCATTTCTCGACCACACTTCTTCCTCAATTGTTCAACATAAGAGTTGTTAACAATAACTACTTGTAAAATACCATATTACTCCCATTGATGTTGTAGTTGTTAATAACGATTATTTTCCTTTATTTTTGATGAATTGAAGACTATTATGCATGATTTTACTGATGATGGTTTACAAAGCAATCTCTTTTAGCAGCACTCATGGTTCAAGTCTCCAAAGTTGGCATGTTGGAACACGTCTACATGGAAATATACAACATGGTTGTGTTCTTAGGTTTAATGACATGGATTCATGATATTGAATTCGTACCCATATCCAACATGGCAACCTCCAGCTCATGATCAAACGGTCTCAACCAAAAACACATGCCAGATAAGAACACATTGATTTTTGTTACACATTTTAGACAAATTAAGAAGAATCTCGAAACTTTGGGACATGGGTTTTGTGTAGAACGACCTCCATTACTTGACTCACGAGTAAAATTCCCAAAACAACTGTGGTTTTAGAGATACGAGTGGTTGTTTAAAGGGTTTTTTTTTCTAGATTTACTATTGTGGGAAGTGTTTAAAATTAGCAATTTGTTAAAATAGATTCCAAGTTGGGAATCCGGTTCCTTATCCTCATGGGATATTTTTATGTATAAATATGTAATAAATATCATGTTCAAAGAGTTGAACAATTAGTATCCCAATTCATTATTCTCTTCGGATCAAAGTTTGTAACAATTCAAGATTGGTTAATAGATGCTTGTGGTTTCTTAAATACAAGTTGTACACTACTCATTGTGGATATTCGACTCTACTGAGTGGAGGAAGGGCCCTCTTCCTTGAGCATATGCTAGTAGTGTTTATTGTAAGTGTGTTAGTGTGTGAATTTTTTTATTAGTTATTGATTCATTCATTTCTAGATTTATCGTTGTTGTTATTCAGGTTAATTCATTTTGACAGATTGTTGGCCAACATAGAACTTATTTCATATTTATGTAATCAGATCTTGCTTCATAAGAGTTGATTTTTATTGCAATTTTTGAAGTGTGATTAGATTTACAGTATGGTTTTATGAATAGGTTTGGGGTTTGATTTATTTTCAAGAAGGTGTGATATAGTTTACAATGAGTTTTGATTTCATACCAATAGATCAACATTGTCAGGTAAAAATTGTGCTTGGATAGATATTGCATGATAGATTTGAAGTAAAAGACTTCATCAGGTTGACAATTTATGTTCTGGGAGTTTCAACTGTTTATTTCATTAGACAATTAATTTTCCCAACATTTTGGCACCCTTGTTGAGGAAGTTATTAATGGTATAAAAGTACATATGGCATTTTTTGTAGATGCACTATTAAAGTAAAGAATGGTTGATGTGTTACTGATCCTGAGGTGTCAGGGAAGTAAGAAGTAGTGAAGAGCTACACATCATTCGAGAGACTGAAACAGGCTTGGCCTCATAAGGGCCAGGGCATGTAGGTTGCATGATTTCTTTTTCAATTGATTGAATTTGTGTTGAGTGTGGATTTTCTTTCTTTGCTTTCAGTTTTATTTTATTCTCAATTTTTGGTGTGTAAATCTTATCATTTCCCTTAGTGGTGTTGTAAGCACCACCCATTCTACTAATAAGTTGACAAGAACATTCAAAGAAGGAGCCTCACAATAGTACACAAAGAGCCTAACGAAGAGATGGTAGGTAAGAAAGAATAATAAATTGTTACCTTTGAATTCCCTACTAGAGATCTAGGAGGAGTGGCACAAACACAAAGCATTCCCCCACACGTTCTATCAAATTTTCACAGTTTGGTTAATGAAGACCTTGATGTATTTTTATTTGAATTTGAATTACTTTGTAGAGGATATTATTGTACGAATGATCAAAATTTTAATTTGTTTCCCCTTATTCTAAAAAGAGAAACTCTCCGATGGTTCATGAGCCTAGGCAGAGATTGCATACAAACTTGCAAATACTTGAAACATATATTCTTGAAAAGGTACCAAGAATATTGCAGGATCAATGAATACATATTCGAATTGATACAAGGGGAAGAAGAGAGTTTGGAGGATTACATGGAACACTTTCAATACAATATTAAAAAATCCAAACAAATACAACTGGGGAAAGAGACCTTGAAAACACTCGTACTTAAAGGAATCTAGGATGAATATTTAGAAATATTAAATCTTATAGAAACATGTGATGGATTTTTTCACGTACCCTCCCCTCATCCCGATGATGGAGAGGACGCAACCTACAGTGCTGGTACTGTCAAAAAGGGCAATCTAGCCCCATGAACATAATAATAGAATTACTTAAACATAAAATACAAACGCAGATGTATAATTCATTAAACAATGGAAGGAAATAAATTCATTCACATTGACCATGTTCATATTAATTCATAAAAAAATAGTTTGCAAAGATTAAGCACACACGAATACTTATCTTGAGAAGAATCTTCCCCGCAATTAGCTATGTCGCTGCAATGTTCCACCCAAACATAGGCCAACATGCTCATCAATCTCTCAGCATCATTGCCACCCCTGAGTTGGGAATGCTTTTAAAAAGGAACTAGGGAAAAATAGGCTTACACACAACAAGACCATACACCCACAGTTAAGCCAACACATAGCTAGGTTTCACAGACTGTCCAACGAAGCCAATAAACAATTGGGTTTCACAAGCTACTAAGGAAATGAGACAATAACATATGGGTTCCTTGGAATTACTCAGCCAAGCCAACAATCACATCCAAACACAGTCAACCATCTAACAAATGGGTTCTTTGGACTTTACTCAGCCAAGCCAACACAAGGATGCCCCTCCCAACAAAATACAAGTTTTGGGTTGTAGAGAAACATTTGGAAACCACAAACTGAAATGGAAGATGGGGAAAAACAACCCAGGGGAGAAAATCCATGTTCAGGAAACGCTCATGGACATTACAAGAGAAAAAATGACCCCTATCCACACCCAAATTGTGAATCCAAATTCAGACAACGCCTATGGGAATTATGGGAGCAAGTATGGATTCTATAAACCCCAAAATTGTGGTTCCCTTCTTCCCATTCGCTAAACAATAAAAAATGGTTTTCCCAGCTTGGAGAAATTGGGGAAACAGTAGAAGAACGTGATGGAAAATACCATATTTCTCACAGGGGAAAAACAACCTCTTTAAACCCCAAAATTGTGGTTCCCTTCTTCCCATTCTCCCAGCAACACCCAAAACAAATTCTGGGCATGGAGAAGTGAAGAAACCGACAGGAAAATCATGAAGTAGAGAGCTCACCCGCCTTCCTGCTGTGCGAGGGGGCCCAAACGTGAATGAGAGAATGAGCGAGGTATGAATTTCTGGGATCTTACTTTCCCAATAAGCCAAAACATGTTTCCCAAAATGGGTGGTATTCCCAATTCGAATTTTACCTCCATACCTTTCCCATCCCATGGAAATAACTTCCTCAACCAATTTCTAGCAGAAATAAATGATTGGCACAAAAATACAAAATGGGTAGTTGACAGTTTTATGGGTTCTCCCTTTAACATTTGTATTTTCCCCATTATCTCAAGGGTTTGAATACCCCCCTCCATATTCCTTGTGAAATCATGCCCCCATCTCTTTCACATTGTGATGAATAGCTAGTTGTGGTATTTTTATTAATTTGCATTTTTACATGATGTCTCAAAATATATTGTGCCTGGCTAGCACTTAAACCATCGACATTGATTTTAATTGCCAAAACATAAAACACTAAATCCATGGTGGGGCCTTTGCCTTGAGCTCCACAGCATGATTTATTAACGCTATTTACATCATATGCAATTCAATACCATTGGGTCAAAATTGGGGCACACATTCGCCTCCCCCTTGGGGTCAAAACCAGGGTGTTACAGATTTCAGTTATCATATGATGATGTTTGTGAGATATGTATAAGGTATTCAAGATGAAACTCTAAGATTGGTAAGAATCCTAAATAACCTTCCTCTAGATTTTTGAAATATGTTGTAAATAATAAGTCTTAGGAGATGAAATCTATTGGTGCAAACCCATCCAAAAAAACCAGTCGACAACAGTTTCCCCTCTGTCGACGCTCAGCTCACCACGCTCTCCTTGAGCACCGACCCAGATAGGTTTTACCCTGTCCAGCAACACTCATGAAGCAGATGAAGTCTCACCCGAGATGTTTGAGGGTGAGCTGACGAAACCAAGTTTTCGCATAATAGAAGAGGACTATGTGCATTGATAGATTATAAATTTATTCAAAATATATGACCGACTACTTAATCATTAACATGACCATTCATCACTGCTCTTAACATATCGCATCATTCATTCCTAACTAACATAAGCATACTGTGGCACAAATAGATCTAGAAAGATAAAACCATTCAAAATCAAGAAACATCGCATCATAAATCCATGTTGCAATTTCACTCAACATTCATCATTGGATTGCAGAACCAGTAAGATAGAAAAAGATAAAAGGAAACAATAATTCAGATCAACTTCTACCTTGTCATATTACTTCCGCACAATTACTCACAGATTCAAAACAGTTCACAATTCAACAAGAGCTTTTCAATTTCCTCTTCAAGTCTCTCTATCTATCTTCATATCTATCACTTGTACTTGTACTTCTATTTATAGGCTTGCACCTTTACATTCAAGGTCCACTTCTAACTAAATCTTAACCAATTCTTAACTAAATCTACAAAATCATGACCAGTATCTGTAAAATATGGTCCAAAGTACAAAAAGGTGACACAAAGTATACAAAATATTCTATTCTCTACTTGCGCGCCAATATTCCTCTTGTGCGGTGTCTTTTGAGCTTGCACAACTTCCATGATGCTGCACAACTAATGTGTTAAAAATCCCTACCAACAGGCCCCCGAAACAATCTTGTGGCTTGCCCTCAAGCCATGTCAAGTGGACATGGTGTAGTCATTGATCTTTAGTCTGAAGTCTACGTACTCCTGAGTGATCTCCTTCACTTGTGCTTGGATTCTCTCAGCAATATCCTGACTTCCCAACAAATCCTGCTTCAATGGGTGCTCCACCATATTTCCAACGACTTCCTTCTTACCTTCTTGCACAGCCGTTAGTGCGACAACTTCATTCACAAACAGTTGTGCCCTAATTTCTTGGAACTCATCGAGCTAGCCATTTCTCTTCCACTAGTGCTCCTAAGCCTTTCCTACTCGCTGCTGCAACTCTCTGAGTTTAGCCGACCACGTAATCGAAATGACTAGCGGAATTGTTCTCAGTGTAGTATTCAGAGTTTCTAGTTGCTCTTTAGACTCCTGCAACTGTTTGGTCAGTTTCTCTAAATGTGCATCTTAGATGATGCTACCCCAAAATTCTGTCATTGCTTTAGTGACCTTCTTAGCTTCCTGCTCCGGCTCTTCAAGTTGTGTCACCACTTCCTCTATGGTGGTCTTCCTCTTGGAAATTTTCTCAGGAGGCGTGTCTGGATAGACCAAAGCATTCAAAATTTTGTTATCCTTCTGCGACTGCACAATAATTTCCCCAAGTCGCTTTGCTTTCGCGACTGCATCCAGTTCCACGGTGTTTTCACCGGCATGCTTACAAGCGTTTGCAACGACTGCTTCTACTTGTACTCGACTATCGAAAATATGGGTCTTTTTAGCAATGAGATGACCTATCTCCTTCTTCAGCTCTGTGATCTCCTTAGCAGTATTCATCTTCAATTATTCTTGCACTTTCTTCATTTCTTCTATTTCTTGTGCTTTTTCTTCCATCAGCTTCACCTTTGTGCTCCATCATGTTCATCAACTTCTTTTTATGTTGCCTTTGCTTTCTTCTGCGATCATAGAAATTGATCATTGATCTCTTTCTACCTGTCCTCTAACTCTTGGTTAGCAATTCACTGCAAGTATACCAATGTCTGGGTAGACAGCCTTTTGATATCCATTGTGATGTGCTGCAACTATTGGAGGGAGGTATTCAAGTCCTCACTTTCGGTGTCAATCACAGTCGGGGAAATTTGAAAATTCCTAGCTCGGGGCTTAGTGCTGATCAACATGGTTTCCTGCACAGTCATACTTTCTGGTGCTCTTTTTGAAACAATTTCATATACAAAATCTAGTTTGGTTCTTACCTCGATGAATCCTTCCTGCACCGATTTCTTCATCACTTTTATGGCTGCATCAGTTGCATCATTGAAGGCCTTGATGAGTCGGTTTAACTACGCTTCCATTGCTGACTTGGTGCTATTGCTCGCAGCCCAATCCATGCTCCTCTTTGTTCTCAGTTCCTTGAGTTTGCGCTGCGCTTCCGGGTTAGTAGGTGTCTCTATTGATGATTCTTCATCAGATTATTGGTCATCTTTGCGCACTAGCTCAATAGGCACATCCATCAGAGGTCTTGTCGATATTTTTTCTATATTAACTGGTTCTCGCCATTCTCGCAGGACAATCATTAACAATTGCCTCTAGTTCTGCATCAGTCACTTTGTGCCTCATTGGAAACCATTGCTTGGCGGGGTACCACCACGCTTGAGTGTGAATAGCATGGTGTCCAATTGCGAAACATGCAATCCTATGATAATTTGTTGCAACTTCCTCTGTCAGTCTTGGAACTTTTACCACTGCCACATGCAGTGCTTCCCACTAGAGACAAAATTGGATCGAGCAGTATACCATTCTCTCTGCTTCTTTGACCCACCATAAATTCTGATATCTCCCACCCTTGCATACCTCAATTGCTTTGATGTCCATCCCTTGGTAATCATCTGGATCCATCGAAGACACTAACGCAATCAAAATGAGGAGGCGACTATATGTGAATGGTATTTCACCCTTCTGCGCGGCCACTGCGTCCTCCACTAACTGGTTCATACGAAAAAGAGACCAATTCATTTGCACACCTTGCACACACATCTCAACACATGCTACCACCCCATAATTACATTGAACTGGGTGGTTCTTCCTTACGAATTTATTGGAAAAAATCCCAACGCCAACACATATTGCGCGATCATTGATGCTATCAATCTGGTATGCCCTCCCTTCGCTCTCTAGAGCATAGTGCTTCTTCTGAGTCATTTCCAACTTTCGGTCATTATATTTGTTGCGAAAATATTATGAGGGGTCTGGCCCATCATTGAGTATCCCTATTATCTCTGAAATAAACCCCACCGTGACTTCAATTGGTTCATATAACCACAAAAACCCACCATGGAAGCACGCAAAAATATGCTTCACACATGAATTTGCTTTTGTTGGATGCCCAAAGTGTGACTTGTTGATCAACCCAAGTAATCTGATTCTATCCATCCCACTCGCCCAGTCCTTCAGGATGTGCTCTATCGTCCCACCTCCGACAGCTACCATTGACACATATGGGTCCTTCGCAATTTACTCTAGGGAAAGCAGGTCGTGGTATTCATATTTTAGCTGCATCAACACAGACATGATGTCAATAGTGCATAGCATCCCTTGTGGGATCAATGACATCCTTATCTTATACTTCTGATTCTTCGCGGGCTTCTGGGCCTTCGCACCAGGCCAACTAGGAGGGATATATCCAGCGATGTCCTTGATAGACACTCCTACTTTAGCGGTAGACTCTACCACTCCTGATATCGATGGCCCCATCTGTACAGTGTCTTCTTCTTGTTCCATTACAAACATTCTAGTTTGCCTCATCTATGGTACCGGAGAGTTAGGATTCTGCGCCTTCCTCTTCCCTTTCGGAACTGTCAACGATCCAATGTGCATACTGGATACTTCTTCCATAATTGTGACTGGTCTGTTTGGTGAATCTCTCTCACTGGAAATCTCTACAGTATATGGGTTATTATGCATGTTGCACCAATTCCTCTCAAGAATTAGTGATCAGGCACCCTCTCTGGACTTAACAACTCGCTCTACTACAACTCAACAAATTTGCAACTCAACTCAGTTTTGCACAATGGTGTCTTCCTACCGTGTTGAAATCATTCTTTTAGGGCTAAATCAAATCATACCCATGATTACCACATCAACGAGATCATCATGACCAAATCATGCATTAACTACCCAAATCCGCTGTTTATTCTGCCAACCCAATGGTTAGATCCGTCATCATTACATGTCACTTCCACAAGCACCATCGATTAATTACTTTTAACTATCTTCATTTAATACTGATTTGATGTCTGCTCGCAGCTCTACAGCTGTCACATCATGACCTCCTGATTGCGCTACTAACTCCTACTCTTGCGAAACCACTTCCTCTTGGTGCGCCTTCTGTTCATGCATCATCCTATCTACTTTTTTTTTCATTGCGCAGTGCCTTAAGCATTGCACAGTTCTGGCCTTGTCCTACAGGGCTTCAGTTGAGTACCATTCACAAGATTTGGTAGCATTGCTCCATCTAACTATTGTAGTTGAACTGAACCTACAGAAGTAATAGAATTAACAAGATATGGACCTAACCAATGCATCTTTAACTTACCTGGATGCTTCATGAACTTGCTATCGTACAACAACACCAAATATCCTTGATGAAACTGTTTGTTCTTTATGTGGCGATCATTCCAATCCTTATGTCAATCCTTCTCAACGTGCTGGTGGAATCCTACAATAAAGCAGTCCTCCTCAAGCTGTATCAACTACTCCACGTGCTCCTCTAACGCTGCTTCATCATCCATTCTCGTTGCTGGAGCAATGCACAGACTGGGAACGATGTGCTCCATAGGCATGACTGCCTCTTGTCAGTATACCAATTTGAACAGTGTATGCCTCATCAATCTCTTGCAAGTGGTGCAATATGCCCACAACAATGCTGGAATCTTCAAGTCCCAGTCATCACAGTTAGCATTACATACCTTTGTAAGTGCATGCTCCAATATATTGTTGAAAGCTTCTACTATTTTGTTCAACTTTGGATGATATGGGGTACTTTTCTTGTGTTTTATTTTCAATTCCTCCGTCAGTGCGCTTACTGTGTGGTTGATGAAGTGACTGCCCTGGTCACTCATCAATATCCTTGGACATCCAATCCGCATCACAATGTTGTCAAACAAGAACCTTGCTGCTGTCACAATGGTACAATCCACGATTGGTGTAGCCTCTGCCCACCGCATCAAATAGTGCATCGTTGTGATTATGTACCATGCACCAGTTCTCTTCCTAGGTGGGTTTATTGGACCCAAAAAGTCCATGACCCATTTATCAAATGGCTACAATGTTACTTGCAATACCAGTGGCATCTCATCCCTCCATGATGGTTTTCCAGTGGGCGACAGATATCGCAACTCCGCACATAATATGTTGCATCATTATGTAAAGTAGGCCACCAGATCCCTGCACAAAGAACCTTTCTTGAAGTAGCTCATCCTCCATAGTGTCCACCAACAAATCCCACATGGGCCTCCTCTAAAATATGCCCTTGTTCATGCGATAGGACACATTGCTGCAAAATCTCATCTGGACTTAGTTTATATAGCTGGAAAACAATCGACTGGAAATATGAAGCCTTAACCACCAACTGCTTCTTTTGACTTGTTGAAAATTCCTTTGGTGTGACTCCCGTTGTCAATAACTGAATTATTTGATCATACTAATCATCTACCATGTCGACTCCGAAAATCCATGCATCTGGAAGTATGTCTTCAATATTCGTTGTCTCTTTGAATGTCTCAATCCGGGATAAATGATCAAGGCCAGCATTCAAGCTACCTGACTTCACAATTATATTGAAATCAAAATCCTGAAAGAGAAGTAGCAAATGACATATCTTCCTCCCCAACGCATGCTTATTGACTAGGTATTTCAAAGCAGAGTGGTCTGTAAACATCTTGAAATGACCGCCTAAAAGGTAATGCCTAAACTTCTATAGCACATATACTGTTGCAAAACCTTCTCTCTGTGTAGTTGTAAATTTTTTCTCAGCAAATGACAACTTCCAACTAGAGAAAGCGATCGGGTGATATAGATCCCCCTCTCTGGGTTGCGCAAGTACTACTCCCAGCGCAACAGATGAGGAATCCACATGGACATGGAACTCCTTGTTCCAATTAGGGAAAACTAGTATTGGCACAGAAGCCATCTTAGCCTTCAATGTGTCGAAACTCCCTTAACACTCTTGAATCCATACAAATGAGGGATCTTTATTTAATAACTTCTCCATAGGGGTGGTAATCGCAACAAAACCTCTGATTAATTTGCGATAGTATCCAATGTGCCCCAACGTTGGCCTAAGAATATTCACATTCATCGGCGGTGGTAAGCTCAAAATGAGCGCTATCTTTGTAGGGTCGACCAACAATCCTTTCTTGCAAACAATGTGACCTAGAAACATCCCAAAAGGTGTGCAGAAAATACAATTTTTTGAGTTCAACGTGATATAATGTTGTCGACATCTTTCCATCATCATTTGCAGGTTTTCCAGATGATCCCTAATCAGACCGTACACTGTCCAATCATCCATATAAACTTGCAGGAAATTCTGAATAAAATATTTGAATGCAGCGACAACAACTTGAGAAAATATCACAGGTGCATTCTTCAACCCGAAAGGCATCACCGTGTATTGAAAACAACCCCATTCAGTAATTGTTATCGGATAATTCTACTCAAGTGGACTCAAGCGAGATCTCCGTAGTCCAAGTGGATTTAGAACAAATCAAATAGAAAATACAATCTACTTTCCTATATCAAATAGAAATGCAAGTTAACAGATAGATCACTTCCCTGTAATATGAAATTCCTCTTCTCTCTTTGTTGATCCAAGCTCCAGAATCTTCATATTTTCAGCAGCAAAACCCTTTAAAGCAAGTGGAAACAAGCAAATAGTACATGTGTATCCAAACATGAATTGATCGAAGCTAACAGTTAAGGAAGAAATCTCTAAACATTATCAACAACAATTATGTTTGTGGAAATAGATTTGTATTAATGTAATCAAGGAGATACATAGAATTACATAAAGAAGGAATGTCACAACTTAGCCTTAACGCTGCAACTTTCCATCCAACAATCCAAACCAATCCCTCCTATTAGAACCTGTTTTTGTTTTCTATCTTTTAATACTTTTTGTTTATGTTTAAGTTTGGTTTTACTCTTTATTCCTAGAAAATTTTGTTGATTGGGATAGTTTGAATTTTTCCCTTTAGCTTTTATGTTATTTGATTTATTAGTTTATTTTTACAAGTTTTGGTTTGATTTCATGATCAAAGGGCTTATATAAGGCTTATATGGATTAAAAAGTTTGAAAAATAGCATAAAATTTTAATTGAGATTCCTAAACCAAGTTTAAGCCCTTATCATTAGCATGATTTTTGAAAAACATTAACCTGGATTTTCTTGTAGTGCAAGCCAGAAAAATTTACATAGAAGCGCCACAAGAAAGTTGCGCAAAGTTAAAAATCCTCTTTCAATATTGCAGAGGCATAGTTATTTAAAGCGCCGATGAGATAGTTCATAACGCTTCCGATCGCCGATTGTGAAGCTAGTTCTATAAAGTGTTGACACTGCAGCAGCATAGTGGTTTAAAGCACCGACACGATAGTTGATAAGGTTTTCGACTGCGTCAGTGGTCTAAAGTGCCGACAAAGTAGTTGATAAAGCTTCCGATCGCTGATCGTGAAGCTAATGGTCTAAAGTCATTTTTCAACGTTGCGGATATATAGTTCTTTAAAGCGCCGATGAGATAGTTCATAACACTTTCGATTGCCGATCGCGAAGCTAGTGAATCTCTAAAGTGCTGACACTGTGGTAGCACAGTGGTTTAAAGTGCCGACGTGATAGTTGATAAGGTTTCTGACTGTGACAGTGGTCTAAAGTGCCGACAAAGTAGTTGATAAAGCTTCCAATCACTGATCGCAAAGATAATGGTCTAAAGTCATTTTTCAACGTTACGGATATTTGGTTCTTTAAAGCGTCGACACTGTGACGGCATAGTGGCTTGTGGTTCCGATGCAGTAGAAATTAATGCTTCCGATCGTCGACAAGTTAATAAGGGGAAGTGCTAATTCGTTTAATTTTGAACCTCCGATTGTCGATGCTGAGAAGGGTTAGTACTTAGTGATGGGAGATGCCGATACCATCACTCTGACAAGTGTAAATATAATCAAGAAGGAAAATAATGGTGGTTTCTTGCATAAGCAAGGCAATAATAATGACAGGCTATAATGAGACAAAGGTGTTTCCAATCACGGTTTTTCTTGAAGTGCACGTAGAGCAGGTGGAGATTGTGGTGGAAAATTAGTACTTGAAGATCAGAATTTTGAAACAGAATGAAAATTAGGGTTTTTAGGAGCAGGAAAAGGAAAACAGAGGATCAGTTCACACAGCTAAAGAAGACTATCCAGGAGCTGACTCATTAGAATGAGGAGATAACAAGGAGGGTTGCAATTGCTTTACTAGTTGAAGCAACTAAAGACTTGTAAAGTTAGTTATGAAAGTCAGTTATTGGTTAAGTTTGGAAAGTCATTTTATTTTGGTATAATGATAGTTTAGATGGAACTATTCAAGAGATAGCCTAAATTTAGTTAGGGTTCAGTTATTCAACTGATTTTGAAGGAATAGGATAAATGTAAGTTTGAAAGAAGACAAAGGGTTTGATTTTTTGTTGGCAAGGGGAGGCTATTAGGCTATGTTTATGAGCTAAGTAAAATACTCTTATGTGTTTTTGATGACTAAACTATGAAATATATGCACTATATGCCCTTCAGATTATTGACTGGTTTCATTTCTAATTTGTGTTAATTACTCAGTTGGTATATTCGTTTCATGTTTAATGTGTTTATGATTGAAATGCTTGCTAAATGTGGGTGAAATTCAATATTGTGTTTACTCTATTGGATTATGGTTTATATGTTATGCATCTCATCCATTTAAATGCTCATGATTTAGTGTTTGCTTTGGTCTTATGAATGTTTTCCCTCTTGTCTTCAAACTGTTCAACCAAAACCCTAAAAAAACCCTATTTTATTTTATTGTGATTTTTGAGATTGGTTGGCTTGTTCTTTTGTAGTCTGAGAAAAATATCTGGCACAAACATCTTTGGTGCCGTTGCCGGGGACGAAGTTGAAAACCTATTTTCCCCGGGATACTTATCATTTCACTGGTTTTGAGAGGTGAACTTAAACCGAAAAATCTTAAAGACTACTTTTCACCAGTATTTCACAGTGGATACTAAGGGAGTTGGAACAAGAAATAGACCTAGTTCACCTTTACAAGTGGGTGTCTCAGACCCAGAACAGATTTTGAAAATAGCTAGGAAAATCAAAAGGTCTCAATCATCCCCAGTTTTATGCAGCCCTAATTTATTTTGACCTACTATCACCCTTTTCACTTTCTGAGGAGGAAAAACAAAGTCTATCTTGACAAATCGATTGGAGACTCCACTATTTCAAGATGCAGAGGCCGAAGTCCATGGAAGCCATTCTAGCTCGAAGGTTTGCACCTTTCAATTTTTCTAATGTTCCAGGTTTTCCAAATCCAATACCTACTATGGATGTTTGGGGAGATTATCTTCCACGTTTTAGAGAAAGCAAAGAGGATAATCCTTCAGATCACCTCAGTAGATTTCATCAATATATGGTTTAGTTAAATATTTAGCATGAAGATGTGCTCATGAAGATGTTCATGTATTCACTCAAGCAAGATGCATGAGAATGGTATTTTTCTCTTCCTGCTACTAGAATTTCCTCACTAAAATAATTCCACACATGTTTTCGGAAACATTGTAAGTATGTGTTCTCAGCTGAAATCTTTTTAGAAGATTGTTGTGAGCAAGCTGATTTTTATAATACAATTTCTGATTCAAAAAATCATGATGATAAGTATAATCAAGGATTGAAAACATATCATGAAGAAGTTGTAGTTTCAGAATTTGTTGAAGATGAAGAGGTACCATTTTTAGATACTGCTGTCAAGAAAGAATTCCATTATCATTATGATAATCAAGTTGTTGTTTTAATTCAGGTTGAAGATTATTCTAGTAATGAGATCAACAGAGATAGTTTGGAATATTCTCATAATGATTTCAATAGTATTAATAATCATTTGAATGCTAATCCTGTAGAAGATCAATATCTTGTTCAACAAACTGTTGGAAATCATTGTCGCATTCAAGATCAATTTTGTATTGAAGAAAAATACGAACCTTCAACATCATCATTCAAAATTTCCCAGAATGCTCCTCGTTATGATGAAGAAATTAGGGTTCCAAGACAAGAATTTCGTGATGAATTATATTCTAGTTTTTTTTGTTTTGATACTAAAATTGATGAAAGTGAGGCTGTTGACATTTTTAACATTATATCAGAAGTTTCTTATATTCATGGTTATGATAAATTTGTTGTTCAAAACCATTATGAAGATGCTATCATTTTTGATAAATATGATGTTGAAATTGAAAAGAAAGACCCAGAAATGTGTGAGGTGTGTGTTATGGCACAATCTAATCAACATATTTAGGAATGCATTTAGTCCATTATCCTTGAACAACTGGAGCCAATATATGATAGTTATTCATTTGAAGATAGTGTGGAAAAGGGGGTTCATCTTGTTGACATTATTGATGATACTGTCCAAAAAATTCTGGAGCAAATTTAGGTTGATCCTGATGTCCTTTATTGCCAATGCTTGATTGATATTCATGAAACAAAACATTCTTATGGACAACCTATCTTTTTCATAGAACATGAAGAGGTAACTTTTGGAAATTTTTATGATCTAGTGGCAGATTATTTAGAATCAATACTAAGTTATAAATATGCTATCTTAGAGACATCATTTGATGAAAGTGAGTACAACTTTCTAGATCTTTACTCTTCATGTTTTCCAATATTTTTGATTATACATATATTCGTAGTTGGAAGTAGGTTTTGGTGGGTTGATGAAATTTTTGCCTGGTTACATTGGGAATGGGATTACAATTTAATTCAGTAGATGGAAGGTTCCTCAAATACTTTTACAGTATTTGAAGGAAAGAGATTTGAATTTCATTGTATATACCAGTGTGTGAAGGATTGAATAAAGACTCCATAGCCCAATGGATATTTTGTAGACTAGAAGGTAGCAGCACATAAGGCACTGGTCTACAAGTTCTTGAAGCCTCATAGGGAGGACTTCATCTCACAGTTGGAGCCAGTTGTTAGAACCTGTTTTTGTTTTCTATCTTTTAATACTTTTTGTTTATGTTTTGAAGTTTGGTTTTACTCTTTATTCCTAGAAAATTTTGTTGATTGGGATAGTTTGAATTTTTCCCTTTAGCTTTTCTGTTATTTGATTTCTTAGTTTATTTTTACAAGTTTTGGTTTGATTTCATGATCAAAGGGCTTATATAAGGATTATATCGATTAAAAAGTCTGATAAATAGAAATAAAAGTTTAATTGAGATTCCTAAACCAAGTTTAAACCCTTATCATTAGCATGATTTTTGAAAAACATTAACCTGAATTTTCTTGTAGCGCAAGCCAGAAAAATTTACACAGAAGCGCTACAAGAAAGTCGCGCAAAGTTAAAAATCCTCTTTCAATGTTGCAGAGGCATAGTTCTTTAAAGCACCAATGAGATATTTCATAACACTTCTGATCGCCGATCGCGAAGCTAGTTCTCTAAAGTGCCGACACTATGGCAACAAAGTGGTTTAAAGCACTGACGCGATAGTTGATAAGGTTTTTGACTGCGGCAGTGGTCTAAAGTGCTGAAAAAGTAGTTGATAAAGCTTCCAAAAGCCGATCGCGAAGCTAATGGTCTAAATTAATTTTTCAACGTTGCGGATATATAGTTCTTTAAAGCACCGATGAGATAGTTCATAACGCTTTTGATCGCTGATCGCGAAGCTAGTTCTCTAAAGTGCCGACACTGTGGCAACACAGTGGTTTAAAGCATCGACGCGGTAGTTGATAAGGTTTTTGACTGTGGTAGGGGTCTAAAGTGCTGACAAATTAGTTAATAACGCTTTTGATCGCTGATCGTGAAGCTAATGGTCTAAAGTCATTTTTCAATGTTGCGGATATTTAGTTCTTTAAAGCGTCGACACTGCGGCAGCATAGTGGCTTGTGGTTTTGATGCAGTAGAAATTAATGCTTCTGATTGCCGACACGTTAATAAGGGGAAGTGCTGATTCATTTAATTTTGAACCTCCAATTGTCGATACTGAGAAGGGTTAGTAGTTAGTGATGGGAGATGCCGATACCGAGGGAAAATTTAATGTTAATCACTCTGACAAGTGTAAATATAATCAAGAAGGAAAATCATGGCGGTTTCTTGTAGAAGTGATGCAATAATAATGACAGACTATATTGAGACAAAGGCATTTCCAATCATGGTTTTTCTTGAAGTGCATGTAGAGTAGGTGGAGATTGTGGCAGAAAATTAGTACTTGAAGATCGGAATTTTGAAACAAAATGAAAATCAGGGTTTTCAGGAGTAGGAAAAGGAAAACAAAGGATTGGTTCACACAACTAAAGGAGACTATCCAGGAGCTGACTCATCAGAACGAGGGGATAACAAGGAGGGTTGCAATTGCTTTACTAGTTGAAGCAACTAAAGACGTGTAAAGTTAGTTAATAAAGTCGGTTATTAGTTAAGTTTGGAAAGTCATTTTATTTTGGTATAATGATAGTTTAGATGGAACTATTCGAGAGATAGCCTAAAATCAATTAGGGTTCAGTTATTCAACTGATTTTGAAGGAATAGGATAAATGTAAGTCTGAAAGAAAACAAAGGGTTCAATTTTTTGCTGGCAAGGGGAGGCTATCGGGCTGTGTTTATGAGCTAAGTAAAAGACTCTTATGTGTTTTTGATGACTGAACTATGAAATATATGCACTATATTCCCTTCAGATTATTGACTGGTTTCATTTCTAATTTGTGTTAATTACTCAGTTGGTATATTCATTTCCTGTTTAATGTTTTTATGCTGGAAATGCTTGCTAACTGTGGGTGGAATTCAGTATTGTGTTTATGCTGTTGGATTATGGTTTATATGTTATGCATCTTAGTCATTTAAATTCTCATGATTTAGTGTTTGCTTTGGTCTTATGAATGTTTTCCCTCTTGTCTTCAAACTATTCAACCAAAACCCTAAAAAAAACCCTATTTTATTTTATTGTGATTTTTGAGATTGTGTTGGCTTGTTCTTCTGTAGTCTGAGAACAATTTCTGGCACAAACACCTCCATAGCAAGCTAGTAAACCTCCCAATGGATGATAGGGATCACCTAGAAATTCCACCAGCATAATAGTACCATAGTCCTTCCTCCCTTCACAATGGAGAGAGGGTTTAATTTATAAGGCTAAAGGGATAGAGTAGGTTGAGGATTAGGAGGAGGGATCTAAGGGATCTTCCCAATAGGTTAGGAACCAAATTCCACCTCATCTAGATGATAGGGATAGACATCCACCTCATTCACCTTTGAGAAGGGTCTTGAAGCTTCATTTTTTGCCCTCAAAATTCTGTCGGTGCACCTTCCATGAAGGGAAAGAGCACCGTTGGCGCACCTAACAGTGGGAGACAAAGCATCGATACCAACACACCTAGAATGAAGGGAAAGAGCACCATCGATGCACCTAGAATTAAGGGGAAAAGCATTGACCTTCCTAAATACAGATAAAAGGAAAGAACAAGCTCAATATCAATCAACTTTAGTAGAGAGAACTTTGGGGATTAGGCAAAGGGTTGACACATGGATCAAGAGGACAAGATTTTGGTGTAATATAATGCCCCCCAAAGCATGAAGTTAGAGGAATGAAATAGGTGAATTCTTTGTAAAGTGAATAAATCGTAGGCAAGGATGTTGGCTAGAAGCAGTTGTAGTAGTGACTAACTCAAATCTCAAATGACTCATAACATGGCTGTCGACCAATACAATGCAGATCCATGGAAGTAGAGACCGACTGAACACAATCATGGCTACTAGACACAAGTGTAGATCCATGATGATATGATAACACAACCATGACCAATACAATGTGGATCCGTGTAATATGAATCAAAACAAACTCCATCGTAACCTGGGTAAAATATCAGATGACCTAGGGTATTCAAGACAAACCCGCAATGATACGAATCTAACCATGTGATTACAGTGTCTTAATGTCAAACATGGTAGAAACCACTTGATTACCAGTCATTATTGTAAACTATTAACAAGTGCAAGAGAAATCACCATTGATGTCAATGATCCCCAAGGTATCACAGTACATACCATCGAATGGAATAAAGGACTTGGAGTTGAACACTCAATGAGATCTTTCAATCAAGAGTCAATGATGTAAACTCATATTGAAAGTGAGGTAAACTTCCTCATGCAACAACCTCCATTATTCTGAATCTGAATCTTGTACTGTGCTCTGTTCATGGGGAGAAGAGAAGTTGTACGGGAACTCATATGTCCCTTCTTTTTCTATGAACCCCCTATGGGCAACCCAATATCTCCAACATTGTTGCTCCTCTACCTTGGTTAGTGAGAAATACATCCTGTATCATTTTTCTGGCCACCAGATGAGGGGAAATTTAAATTTTAGGCCCAACCAATTATCCCCACACTCCCTGATACATCCAACATAACCCTCAACCTTGGAAAGTGCCTGTTCAAAATTTCTAAAATAACAGAGGTCCTTGTTCCTGAGGGTAGGAGAGGCAACCTGCCACCTGTGATTACTGCCTTCCAAAGCTATTTGTTGATGTATGGAGATCTGGCTGACGTAGGTAGAAATAACTGCTTCCTACAGTTCCATTATATGCCGAGTCTAGATAGGGAATGAGAGCAAACTCCAGTGTTGAGCAAGAAAAATAAGAGGATTTTGAGGCTCACTTTGGACCCACAGATTAGAGTGGCCTTCATTGTGAGAAGAGGTTTGAAAAGACCTTTCCCACTGAGCATGATTTCTCACAAAAGAAGCAAAATCCCTCAACTGAACATATCCTAAAAAAGGGACAAGATTTGAATGGCGGTCCAGAGGACAAGCCATCTCATGCAAATACAGTTCACATAGCAAATTCTAGTATTCAAAATTGCTTCTAAAAAATGTTTCCAAGAATTTTGCTGAGGTTGTTATCTCAAATGGTCTCCCTTCTTTCACAACCCTTAACTTAAACCAAACAAATTGTTCAAATAAAAAGACAGGGTAAGAAGAGGAAGGTACCCGAGTGCCTAGGAGTTCTTGAGAAAGAGCATACATCTAGTCTTTTTCCTTCTGCATAGACTGGAACTTTTTCAGCTCCCTTAGCTCCTTCTGTAGTTCTTCCTCTCGAAGTGTTTGGGTCATGCGTTCTTCTACCCATTTCTCCTTCAGTCCCCTGATGGTATTTTTATGATCAGTGAGGGAAACCATCCCTTCTTGGTATTCTTCCACCTGGCTCTTCCACTTTCTTACCTCCATTCTCAAAATTGAGATTTGTCCTGTGAGTTGCAGAGTTTCTACATCTTCAATATGCTCATCCTTGTTAGAATATAGGTCAATAAAATTTTGAAGGGGTTCAGTCCACACCTTATCACCTGATATGCCGCATTGGACATCCTGCACATCTGAAGCTATTTCTGGGGGTGCTGGTTCTTGTGTAACAACAACCCCTCCTGGAATTTATTTAGCAACAACATTCACCACTTCTAGAGATGCTGGTTCTTGTGTAACAACATCTTCTTTCTGAGGTTCTCCCTTGGCAACTTTGGAAGCTGACTGTGAGGATGTTGGTTCTTGTGGAGCAACTTCCTCCTGAATTTTAGTCTTATTATTTATCTGATCATTAGCTGCTATTTCAGCCAGAGAATGTGAGGCTACTGGTTCTTGTGTGACAGAGCCCTGTTCTTCTTTTTCCTCATGCTGTTGGGATTGGATGTCTTCTTCAGTATGCAACTGTTCCTCAAGGATTTCAGTATCACCTGAGGGTTGTGATTGAACTTGTTCATCTTCACCCAAATCCATATCAGGAATGACATCCACTTCATTGTTGTCCTCTTGTTGCATCCCAAGAATCTCTACTGCAATTTTCAAGGATATTGGTTCTTGTGTGGCAACATCCTGATTTATTTCTTCGTCTCCCTGTTGTTGTGATTCCAATTCCAATATATCCATGTCCTATGACAATTATGGGGTTATAGTACAAATTTATTCACTAAATTCTAGAGTGCCTTCAGTCCCTGGTTCTTCTTCTCTTAGTTGGACAGCCACTTGGACAAGAACATTTAAGGATGCTGGTTCTTGTGGGACATCACCCTTTTCAACCTCACCATTGTTTTGCTGTTGTAGTTCTATGTCTATTATTTCTGTGTCATGAGAGGATTTCAGGGTCTCAGTGCAATCTTCATCCATAAAGTCAGGGATAAATTCATCCTCTGGTTCTTCTGTTCTAGGGTTAGTGGAAATTTTGATAGGAATATTCAAGGATGCTGGTTCTTGTGTGGTAGCATCCTGCTCATCTGAAATTTCCTTCTCCTGAAGTTTCTTGTGGGGAATTTCACCACTTCTCAGATTGGTAACTTCATCAGAAATATTTAAAGATGATGGTTCTTGTGTGATAGCATCCTATTCATCTGCAATTTCCTTCCCATGAATTTTCTTTTTGGGAGTCCCATCATCTCTCAAATCAGGTTGTCCCTGTCCTTCCACAGTTGTAGGTACATACTGCTGTGTTGTAATTGCACGAATTATAACCTTATAACCTAACTCATTAAAGATTTCCCCACAGGTAGGACACACCACTCTTTCTTCCTCATTGCCAGCCTTAGTAGGATTTGATCCTTCCAATTGATCTGTAGCTTCAACCAATGTGTGCAGCTTCCTTTCACCCTATTTTCTGTACGCTTCTTTCTAGTTTTCCAATTATTTTCTGAGTGCTTGGAATTCCTCTTTTAATAGCCTATTTTCAAACAAAAGTCCTTCAATTTGAGGTTATTCTTCAACTGGCCCCTGTGGGGCATCAATTGGTTTGGGTTTAAGAATGGGGAACTCAAATTGTGCTTCTAAGGTTGCCCATATTTCCCTTGTTTCTTTTGCTGCTGTGACTAACCTGGTTCTTTTCCTTCTTATTGGTGGAGATATGTTAGTTTTTCGACATTAAGCTAGCATTATTAGGATCTTTAACTGAGAGAATAACAAGCACATGAATCAAACACAAGAGACAATGAATACAGTGTTTTTCCTCGGGGAAACTATAAATGGAGAAAACCCCACAAATTCCTCAGAGATAGAATTAACACCAAAATAGTAAAATCCCAAAATAGTAAGTGATCTCCCAACATCAGTAATATTCTTCTTGTCTAGCCCCAGTGTCTTCTCCTTCTTCAAGTATGTGCTACACTTGAGTGTGTATGAGTTGTGTTCTAAATAGAGACTCCATTTCTCTATTTATAATAATCTCGACATGACTAAAACCCTACCAGGGCCGACCTCTACTAGGAGAGTCTAATAACCCTAGTGCCCGAAACTGCGGGGACTTTAACCCTTAGACAATCGGAGGGTTACCCACAATGACTTGACATGACTTGTTTACATTATTGATCCTCCCGATCAGAACATTGGGGCATGAAAACATGACTCAATTACATTATAGATAAATCCTGGAATAAACATTGGGTTATAATACATAAGATACATAGATGAATACATTCCAAAGTTACAAAGACATCAACACTCCCTCTTAACTAGGAAGGTATTCTTTCGACACAATTTTTAGCACTGGTCTTCTTCTCTGTATCAACTGGATCATCTCGTCATCTGCATCTTCAAGTTTTCTTAGTCTTCAAGTCGTATTCATCTTCAAGTCATCTTCATATTTGAATATGGATCATCTCTCGATCTGGATCATCATGGGACATCATCATTGGATCTGGATCATCACTTGATCTGGATCATCATTGGACATCATCACTGGATCTGGATCATCACTGCTGGATCGTCATCACTGGATCTGGATCATCACTGGGCATCATCACTGGATCTGGATCATCTCTTGATCTGGATCATCACTACTGGATCATCATCACTAGATCTAGATCATCACTCGATCTATATCATCACTGGATCTGGATCATCACTGGTGCTATCTCATGATTCTTCTAATCACAGGAAGTTATACAGAGCCAACCCTTTTTCATGCTGGTTGTAGGCCTATCCTCCATGTAGGTCTTCTTCAGCACTTATATCTGACCTACTCGTCAGAAAGGCATAGTACTCATCCATCCAGGTGGGAACACATCCTACCACAATGATGGAAGAGTTCTGCACTTCCATCCAGGCCGAAACCATATCCTACCACAATGATGGAATATTTCCGTACTTTCATCGAGGCCGAAACCACATCCTACCACAATGATGGAAGATATCTATTCTTCCATCCAGGCCGGAACCACATCCTACCACAATGATGAAAGACTCTCACCCAGGTCAGAACACATCCTACCATAATGATGAAATATTTCTGCACTTACATTCACCCAGGTGGGAACACATCCTACCACAATGATGAAAGGGCTCTACACTTACATCCACCCAGGAGGGAGCACATCCTACCACAATGATGAGAGGGCTCTGCACTTACATCCACCCAGGTGGGAACACATCCTACCACAATGATGAAAGGGCTTTGCACTTACATCCACCCAGGTGGGAACACATCCTACCACAATGAAAGGGATATGCACTTACATCCACCCAGGTGGGAACAAATCCTACCACAATGATGGAAGGGTTTGCACTCATATCTGATCTTGTAGGAACCAATCCTATAGTCATATTAGAATGGTCCCTAGTCCTCCTCGACTGAGCTACCTGGTAACTGACCAAGTGCCTCCATTCTCCTAGAGAATGGCAATTGCCCTTACATCCGACCTGCTCGTCGGAATGGCCAACACTCACATCTGACATGGAAGGAACCTAATCCTTTAGCCATCATAGAATGGTTTAGCCCTTACATCTAATCAAGTGGGAACACATCCCTCTATCACATTAGAATGGCTACTTAGTCCTAGACTGAGTTTTCCTAGTACCTCACTAGGTAGCTCCATTAAAAGAATGGAAATTTCCCTTACATCTATCCTACTCGACAGAATGGCTAGCACTCATATCTCACATGGAAGGAAGCAATCCTATCACCATGACAGAATGGCTCGGCCCTTATATCTGACCTACTTGTCAGAATGGCTATGGATCTCAGCACTCATATCTGACATGGAAGGAACCAATCCTCTCACCATGACAGAATGGATCAACCCTTATATATGACCATGGAAGGAACCAATCCTCTAACCATATCAGAATGGCTATGGGACTCATCACTTTCCCTTGGAGGAAACCTCTATCTGGAGAACACCAAGCTTCTCCCTGAAGTACTTGAACTTCACCCTAGCCAATGGCTTTGTCAATACATCAGCTATCTGTTCCTCTGTCATAACATACTGGAGCTTCACTGCTCCCCTCTGCACCATATCCCTGATATAGTGGTACTTGATCTCAATATGCTTTAACTTTTCATGGGACACTGGATTCTCTGACAAATTTATGCAACTCTAGTTGTCACAATGTATACAAGTAGCATCCAACTGGATATGAAATAAATCAGATAGTAGCTTCTGTAGCCATACTGCCTCACAACTGACTAAACAAGCTACGACATTCTCTGCTTCAGCTGTACTCAATGCCACACAAGATTGCTTCCTGCTAAACCAAGAGATCACACCTGATCCCATATTGAAGCAACACCATGAAGTGCTCTTCCTATCGATGGCACTGCCTACCCAATCTGAATCAACATAAACCTCCAGGTTAATCTTTTGATTCACATCGTACTTGAGCCCATAATCAATTGTACCCTTCAGGTACCTCAGAATATGCTTTACAGCATTAAAGTGAACATGTCTTGTATCTATCAAGAACTGGCTCAAGGTGTTCACAACAAAGCAAATATCTGGTCTCATGTTCGTCAGGTACATCAATGACCCAATCATCTGACGATACATCGTAGAATCAACCGACTCTGATGAAGCATCATTCAATGGCTTCAGGTTTGATGCCATAGGTGTGGCCATAGTCTTACAGTCCATAATCCCAAACCTCTTCAGGATATCTACTGCATACTTCCCTTGTCCAAGGAAGATTCCATCTACATTCTGCCACACCTCCATACCTAGAAGTTAATGCATCATCCCCAAGTCCTTCATTTCGAACTTAGAAGCAAGCTTTCTCTTTGTATCAGTAATCAAACCATCCGTACCTATCACAAATAGATCATCTACATATAGTAGAAGCATCACTGGGTTTCCATCTTCAACCTTGTAGTAAAGGTTGGAATCTGCTTTACTCTTGGTAAATCCCAAACTAGATAGAAAGCTGTCAATTCTATCGTACCAGGTCCTGGGTGCCTATTTGAAACTGTACAAGGCTTTCTTCAATCTGCATACATGAGACTCTCTGTCATGTGTCTCAAAACGGAGTGGTTGTTCCACATACACTTCCTCTTCTACTACACCATTCAAGAAGGCATTCTTGACATCCATTTGGTGTATCTTCCATTTCATCACTGCAGCCAGAGCAAGTACCGATCTAATGGAAGTGTATCTGGCTACAGGTGCAAAGGTTTCCTCATAATCTATTCCTTCTTTCTAATAGAAACCCCATGCCACAAATCTTGCTTTATATTTTTCAATGCTACCGTTTGCAGCATGCTTGATCTTGTAGATCCATTTGGAAGTTACAACCGAATTCCCTTCTGGTCTTGGGACAACATCCCAAACATCATTCTTCATGATCTATTGGTATTCTTCGATCATAGCATCCTTCCATTCTTTCTGTTCTACTGCTTCTTCATAACTGGAAGGTTCTTTATCAATGAAATCACATAGTAAAGCTACATACTCGGAGTAGGATCTGGTTCTCTTTCTTTCTCTGTGATTCTCTTCTGGAGCCCCATATCTTTCCGCACCTTGGATAAGTTCTCGTACCCAAGCAGGTTTCCTCTTATGAGGATTCTTCTCCAGAGGTGGAGCTACAGGTCTTTGTGGTTCTTCAAATTCTCGATCTTCTTCTTGTGCTTCTTCGTTCATGGTTGTATCATGAATTCTGGGTGCTTCTGCTTCTGCTTCTTCAGGTTCTTCAGCAGGTCTCTTTCTAGATTTTTTGTGAGCTATGTCTTCATCAAATGTCACATCCTTGCTGATGTTGATCTTCTTGTACCATAGAAAATATATTCTGTAAGCCTTCGAGCTTTCAGAGTATCCCACAAATATACCCTTCTTTCCTAAAGGATCTAATTTTGTTCTCTTCTCTTTTGGAATGTGTATGTACACAGGACAACTGAATATTCTGATATGGCTGACTTCTGGTTTCTTTCCAAAGAAGACTTCTTCAGGAGTCTTGTTTTCGAGTACTCTATGTGGAGTACGGTTCTGTACATATACCACTGTTCTTGCAGCTTCTTCCCAAAGATGCATAGGAAGATCTTGATCATGAAGCATGGCTCTTGCAGCTTCCATGATAGTTCTGTTCTTCCGTTCCGCAATCCCATTTTGTTGTGGATAATAAGGCATGGACAACTCCCTCTTAATCCCTGATTCTTTACATAGCTCTTTGAATTCATTCAAAGTGAATTCTCCACCATTATTTGATCGAAAAATCTTGATCTTCTTTTCAGTGTGGTTCTCGATCAAGGCTTTGAATTCCTTGAATTTGTTGAATACTTCGTCTTTGTTTTTCATGAAGTAAATCCATGTCTTCCTAGAAAAATCATCAATAAAAGAAACATACTATGCATACCCACTTAGTGAGTTTGATGACATAGGACTGCATACGTCGGAGTGGATGATTTCTAGGATTCCTTTGGCTTTGCTTTCGCTGCTAGGAAATGTCTAGATTGTATTCTTTCCTTTCGCACATCCTTTGCAGAACCCATCATGTTTTGCTTGGAATTCTGGAAGACCTTCAACAGCTTTGCTTGCAATAGGTAGTGCTCTGTAATGCACATGTGCAAGCCTTCTATGCCAAATCTCATTTGGCTCTACTGTGTCATGAACCAAGGCTTGTTCTGGATGGCCCTTCAATTTGTACAAACCTCCTTCTTGTTCTCCAATAACCACTTCATCATCGATAGTCTTTCCTCTTGGCCACATGATGACTTGACCATCTATGAATGCAACCGTCATACCTTTTGCATCCAATGCTGATATGGAGAGAAGGTTCTTCTTGAGTCCTGGCATAAATGATACTTCCTTCATTGTTAGAGACTTTCCAGATTCTAGCTTATAGGAAGATTCCCCACTACCTTTTATTGGATATTGGTAGTCATCTCCTAGTTTCACCTTGTGAGGTGATTCATGTTCTGACAGTCTTACAAAGGATTCCTTGAATCCAGTCATATGTTTGGAAGCCCCACTGTCTATAATCCAATCATCAATTCCATGAGTAATGTTCCCTGTGAGAGCGAAAATCAAAACATATTCATCCTTGCTTGAAGAATCTTCACTTTCATATCTGGTTCTTTTCTTGGATGGTTCATCATCCTCTACAGCATGAGCATGATGTCTTCTTTTGTTCCCCTTCTTCTTATGAGAGTGGTCCTTGTTCTTAGGACAAAATTTTGCAAAGTGTCCTATCTGATCACATGTATAACATCTTGATCTAGATAGGTTCTTTCTATTGTTATCTCTATGATGAGGATTCTTACCTTGGGAGTGATGAGTACTTCTTCTTCCTTTCTTGGAGTGAAATATGAGAGCTTGATATTCACTTCCCATCTTCTCTTCTCGAGCTTCTATCCGTGCTTCTTCTAGAGAAATTCTTCCCATAGTCTGCTGAATTTGACTAACTTCTTTCTAGCACAGATTCCTTGAATGAATGAATCCCATGACCTAGGAAGGCCATTCAGAGTTGTCATCACAATCTCTGCATTCTCCACTTCTTCATCTATAGCTTCTAATTGTTCCTTGATTTGAGAAACCCTTGTGAAGTAGGACTGGATAGTCTTTGCATTCTGAATCTTCACATTCTTCAGTTGATTCCTCAGAGTCATCTTCTGGTTTATGTTCTTCCCTTCAAACAACTTGGTTAGGGCATTAAACATAGCTTTAGGTCTCTTGAGAGAGGACACTTGAGGTATAAGGTGATCCTTGATAGAATCAGAAATGATCCTCTTTGCCATAACCATCTTCTTCTTATGTAATGCCTTTGCTTCATCTCCCTCTGGAACTGGAACCTCCTCATGGATGTAGGAGTCTAACTCATTCTCTTCCAGGACCAGGGAGATCCTATACTTCTAGGCTCGAAAGTTATCAGCTCCCTCAAGCTTTTCATCAAGCTTGGTATGATGAGACATCTTAACTGAGAACCTCAAATGGAAATACAAAAGATTTTAGATCTTACCAGGTCAAGATGTCGGATTTGAAACTCGAGCTGAAATCCCACAGAGTTGGTTCAAGAGAAAATTATAGGGTTTTTCTTTTCCGGAGATCTATCCACCCAAATGCCTTGAAATTTGTCCCTGACTTTGATTTTGGGGAGGAGATCAATCCAAGCCTTGGCTCACTAAAAAATTCCTCTTCTGTGAAAAGCCCTAATTTTCGGCAGTAGTGTTGGGTCCAAAATTGAAAAACCTCAGAATTGGATTATGCTTCGACAGAAATATGCGCCCTAGGGAGGAGAGTTATTCCACCTTAATTTTGCTGAAAATCTGTGGAGGAAGATCCACAAACTAGGAATCCCTAGTTCCTGTAGCTCCATAGTGTCTTCTTCTCAGGTTAGCTCTGATACCATGTTAGTTTTTCAACATTAAGCTAGCATTATTAGGATCTTTAACTAAGAGAATAACAAGTACAACAATCAAACACAAGAGACAATGAACACAGTGTTTTTCCTCCGGGAAACCATAAATGGAGAAAACCCTGCAACTTCCTCAGAGATAGAATCAGCACCAAAATAGTAAAATCCCAAAACAGTAAGTGATCTCCCAACAACAGTAATCTTCTTCTTGTCTATCCCCAGTGTCTTCTCCTTCCTCAACTATGTGCTACACTTGAGTGTGTATGAGTTGTCTTCTAAATAGAGACTCCAGTTCTCTATTTATACTAATCTCAACATGACTAAAACCCTACCAGGGCCGACCTCTACTAAGAGAGTCTAATAACCCTAGTGCCCTAAAACTACGGGGAATTTAACCTTTAGACAATCAGAGGGTTACCCACAATGACTTGACATGAATTGTTTACATTATTGATCTTCCCGATCGAAACATCGAGGCATGCCAACATGACTCAATTACATTATAGATACATCCCAGAATAAACATCGGGTTACAATACATAAGATACATAGATGAATACATTCTAAAGTTACAAATACATCAACAAGATACCTTAATTTCATCCTTTGATCTCCTCCTTTTTCTCTGTGGTGCTAGAGTTTAAAGATTTATAGCTGAAGTGGAAGGGATATCCCCAGTTCCAACATTTTCTTGTTCTTCCTCAATCAAGGTTCCTCCCCATTAAGGTGAGGATTCAATGGTCAGCATCTCAGTGTTTTCTTCTGTTGCCATGGCTCTGTCATCTTCAGGTTCAACTGTCGCAGCATCTAATGCTGCTCCAGTTTCACCTTTTGCTATCAGAGCTACCCTACTACTTAGTTTTTCCATGAGGTTTTGATGTAAATCCTCTCCCAATTGTTTTGCTTGTTCCCCTGGCTGATCCTTTGATCTAGTCTCATCTCCCCCCCCAACTACATTGGAGGGGCTTCGAACCTCCTGATGTTCTACATTTCCCCCCAACCGTGGATTGACCTGCTCTTCCTAATGTTGAACATGCCCCACAAGTACAGGTATGTCCATTTCCTCTTCTATTGGAACATCGGGAAAGGGAGCGAGTTCCTGAGCTTAGGCTGTAAATTGATCCCAAGTTAGGTTGTGTTGAGCAAGGGTCCGTAAGATTATTAGTTTAATGAGGCCATGGTGGGTAAGTGAGGCAAGTGGGTGCTTGGAAGCTCGAACAAACCCTGACATATGATGTAAATCATTGAGTAAATAATATGGAATGTTTAACAGAACCCTGTGACAGAGATGAGATAGTAAAGGAAATTCAGAATGATAGACTATTTGGTACCTACCTTCACATGTGATGTATTTCTTGAGAAAAATGGTGACTTGATTCCATGGCCTTGGCAATGACTATAATTCTATCCCCCTTCGTGTCGTTTGAATTTTCTCCCCTTCCCTTAAAAACTCCTGTACTGCAAAAGTAGTGGGGGTTCGACATTCGAACCAAGCTCATCCCTCTTGAGGAAGACCAGTGAGCTTAGCCACTATGGCTTCAGAGACTTCAATATGCAATCCCCAAACCTCTGAGTGGGTTTCTGTAAGATTCAAGGAGAACTGTAAAGCTGCTTCATGATGAAAACCATTCAGGTGTTGGAAAAATTTAGTCCAACCCGCAGCTTAAAAGATGGTGAAAACTTCAGCACTTCTGGTGAGTTCTTGCGTGTTTGAAGGTTCATAGCGAGCCGAAAAACCCATGTTTCTGTCTTCAGAATTATATTGCAGTTTGACATATTATAGATTCCGACAATGGAGTTTACAACACAGAGTATGCATGAAAAACTGAAAGGGGAGTTGGGTAAATTTGAAAAGTTTCAGCACATTGGATTATTTGAAATTTCATCCCAAATTGGGAAAGGTGGCGGTTATTAGGTAGCACAATTAGTCATTACTTTGCACGAGTAGAGAGTTAATCAATGCAATAATGGGCATAAAAAAGGAGGTACGACTGATATTGTCAAATCATATTGATACTTAATAAAGTAGTTAATCAAAGCCATACCTTCGAAAATGCGCGATGGATGTCCATTGGAGAATAATGGAACGTGTGATTGCAGTCGTTGCGAAAGATGTACTCGTGCGTTGTGCAGTCATTAAATGTAATCATTATTACAGGGGTGCTGTAATAAAATTCTCCACTGGTGAACCAAAAACCATCGTGTTAAAATGGTTGGAAAAATGATGAATACTATATTGTGAGTCAAATTTCCAGCATCAGGAATCAGAGCCATATCTGGAGGAGTTGCTATCTTGCAAAAAGATCTGCCAATAACACAGGAGTCATAGCCGTAGGCCATAAAGAAATAAAAGTAGAGGCGCGGCCTTGAATGATAGAAAAATCAGCCAAATGTAGCAAAGTTGCAGCTCCCGGAAAAGATGTCGCAACTGTCGGAAAAGATGTCACAACTGCGGGAAAGGATAAAAGAATGTTAGACGGATGGAAATTGACTGTGCTGTAGCTGCGCGAAATGGGATTTGTGGCCAAATGTAGAATAGGGTCGTAGCTATGGAAATAGAGGAAGGCAGAGTTTCATGATGCTGCAGCTGCTGGAAACGGTGTTGCAGCTGCCATAAAAAGGTGTTGTGGTTGCCGGAAAAAGGTTTCGCAGCTACAAAAAAATGTGTCGCAGCTGCCAGAAAAAGGTGTTGTAGCTGTCGAAAAAAGGTGTTGCAGGTGCTGAAAAAAGGTGTCGCAGCTGTCGAAAAAAGGTGTTGTAGCTGCAAGAAATAGGTGTCGCAGCTGCCAGAAAGAGGTGTCGCAGCTGCCAGAAAAAGGTGTTGCAATTGCTAGAAAAAGGTGTTGCAGCTACCGGCCAGAAAAAGGTGTTGCAGCTATCGAAAAGAGGTGTCGCAGCTACCAAAAAAAGGCATCGTAGCTGTGACAAATTTATTGAAGGGAAAGGAAAAAAAATTCGGTGCAGGAAGTTACAGAGGAATGATTTTTGGTCTCCAGGCCCGATAATGACCACCACTCTCAGGCACTTTCCTGCACAATTTATAAAAATAGATCAAGTGCAAAAGAAAAAGGATAACAATAACAGAAAAAAAACAATTTATTTATGTACAAAGATCCATATGCGATTTACAGTGATTAATTATGGATTGACAGGGGCAGAGAAAAATTCCTGCCCTTGTACTAAATGGTAGTCTAGATCAGCTGCAATTTGTGAGATAAATGAATCCTTTGAAATGGGCTTACGGTATAGTCGTAGCCTGTGACCATTAGCAAATAATGGTGCGCGATTCTCATCGATGGTTACTAGGTGGACTGTACCATTATCAAATACTCTGTCGACTAGGTATGGCCCCAACCATCTTGTGTGTAGTTTACCCTTGAAATATCTTTTCAATCTGGAATCATATAATAGTGCCCAGTATCCCTCATAGAAGACCTTCTTTTTGATGAATCGGTCATGCCACTTGGATCTCTGTTGCTGAATTAACACTGTTTGGTCCACGACAGCCAACCGGTTCTCATCCAGTTCATTCAATTGGTTCAATCTCCTCTTTTGGTCTTCAGTTACATCTAGGTTTACCTCTGTGGCTGTCTTCAAAGTCTTAATTTCAAATTCAATTGGGAAGATGACCCTTTTCCCATAAACTAAGTAGTAAGGAGAGAAACCTGTAGTGTTACGCCAAGTGGTGTGATATTCCCATAATGCTTCCGGAAGTTTGTTAGCCCAATCTCTACGATGACTCTTGACCGTCTTGGTGAGGATAGCTTCAATGAATTTGTTAGTGCTTTCCACCTGGCCATTGGCTTGGGGATGGTAAGGTGAAGCTACACGATGCTGAATATGGTACTTCCGTAGCAGAGCTTCAAATTGATGCGACATAAACTGCTCTCCTCCATCGGTAACCAATTCCTTTGGTACCCTAAAACGAGTAAATATTTCACTATATAGGAAATCAATCAAAGCCTGGTCGTTATCTTTTTCCAGAGCCACAGATTCTACCCATTTCCTCATATAGTCAATACATACCAAGATGTAGGCTTTTTGTCTAGAATGAGGGCTGATAGGGCCAACAAAATCTAAATCCGATCTATCAAAGGGTTCAATAACTGATTGTGGTTGCAGAGGCATTTTATCTAATATGTTGGGCTGACCCATCCTTTAGCATCTATCACAAGACTAGACATATCTTTTTGCATCCCTAAAAGGGGTCGGCCAATAGTAGCCCATTCTCAGCGCTTTGTGTCCTGTTCTTCTATTTGTAAAATGCCCCCCATAAGGCTCATCATGGCAGGCCTTCAGTATATGGAAGATTTCATCTTCTCTCACACATCTTCTGATCTCAAAATCAGGGCCTATGTAAAAGAGATGACCGTTTACCCAACAATACCTGGCACTTTGCTAAATAATTTTCCTCTTTCCTCTTTTGGACATATGTGCCGGAAGCTTCCCTGTAGCCAAGTAATTAGCGACATCTGCATACCAAAGAGAGTGAGCTGAAACTGCAAATAAGTGTTCATCTAGAAAAGAGTCCTCAACAGGCATATTATCATCACTGTTAGTGAAACGAGATAAGAAATCAGCGACAACATTTTCGTTTCCAGGTTTATCTATGATGGTAATATCAAATTCCTGTAATAATAAGAGCCATCTAGTCACTCTGGCATTAGTAACAGGTTTATTCATTAGATATTTAATGGTAGAGTGGTCAGTGTGCACAAATGTAGGATATCCAGTAATATAATGTCGAAATTTGTTAATGGAGTAAACAATAGCTAAGAACTCCTTCTCAGTGACAGTGTAATTTAGTTCAGCAGGGGCTAAGATTTTACTAATATAATAATTTGCATAAGGTACTTGACCATCCTGCTATCCTAAAACTGCTCCAATAGTAGTATCAAAAGCATCTGAAGAAATGTGGAAGGGTAGGGTCCAATTTGGTCCTCTTAAGAGAGGAGCTGTGGACAACTTCTCCTTAAGCTTAACAAACGCTGTCTGGCATGCTTCATTCCAAAAAAATTACACATCCTTCATTAATAGTGAAAACAAAGGAGAGGCAAGTTTGGAATAGTTTTCTATAAATCTTCGGTAACATCCAGCATGTCCTAAGAAAGTTCGCACTTCTGTTTGAGTTGGAGGAGTAGGTATATTTTTTATTACCTTGATTTTTGAGGGATCCACCTAAATGCTATCAGAAGAGATGAAATGCCCCAATACTACTCCCTCAGTCATCATCATATGGCACTTTTCAGTGCTTAAACAGAGCTGGGTCTGTTCACAAAGAGTTAAAACCTTTTTCAAATTTTCCAGTGCTTCTTCAAAATCCTTGCCATAAGGAGTAAAATCATCCATAAAAATTTCCATACTATCATTAACTAATTCTGAAAATATGCCGATTATAGCTCTTTGAAATGTTGCTGGTGCATTACATGAACCAAAGGGAAGCACTCTGTAAGCAAACATTCCCCAGGGACAAGTGAAGGTAGTTTTATCTTGGTCTTCAGAAGCAATCTGAATTTGATTGTACCCGCTAAACCCATTCAGGAAGGAGAAGAACTTCTTCCCTGATAAGGTGTCGAGTACTTGATTGATAAAAGGCAAGGGAAAATGGTCTTTTTGTGTTGCCTTGTTCAGCTCCCTATAGTCCACACAGACTCTCCATTTACCATTTTTCTTGGGTACAATTATGAGCGGGGACACCCACTCGTTGTCTGACATATGATATATAAATCTTGCTTCCAAGAGTTTCTAAATTTCTTCCTTCACTATGTCCCTAATATTGGGGTTCATTCGTCGTTGAGGCTGGCACACAGGCATGGAGTCACTTTTAATATAAATATGATGGGTGCATAGGTTAGAGGGAATACCCCTCATGTCTGTACACTCCCAGGAAAATGCTTCCTTGTGTTCTTTTAAGAGACTGATCAGGCACTTCTGTTCATCTAAGGAGAGGCCAGGGTTAATATTCAGGGTTTTTCCAGACTCTACCTTGATGGGAATACTTTTCAATTTTTTCAATACTGAGATTATATGCGTGTCACTGACTAGTGCTTCTTCTGTGAGATTTTCTTGTTCTTCCTCACCTAGAGTAATGTTCAGGATTTGATAAACTTCTTTATTGACCGAAGTGGGTTCATTGATGAAATTATTAATGGCATCATCTTCAGTTTCATCCTCAAAGGTTAAGGCCCTCCCTATAGTTAATAATGGCTGAATTCCCTATTCTTCCTCTAGCTCCATCCATAAAGAAGTTTCAGCTTCTAGGCTCGATCGAGCTAGAGGATAGAGAGTGAGGTTCTTTGTCTCAGTGCCATCTGATATGGTCATAGACCTCGATCGACAGCTGATGCAAGCATCAGCTGTGGCTAACCAAGGCCTTCCTAGGATTAGTGGGTGTCCTCCTAGTTGTGACGTAGGTTGTAAAACCAAGAAGTTAGCAGGGTACTCCCAAGAATACCCTGAGATGACGAGATCATCCAAAATTCCTTCAGGTTTAATGGTGGATCTATCTGCCAGTTCTAAAATGGTGGGGGTTGGTATAAGATTAGTGAGCCCAAGTTTTCTTATAGTTTCAATTGTCATGACATTAATCACTGCTCCTAAATATACCAGTAGGTTGGGTATCTGTGTATGCCAAATCTGCATAGTGACAGTGGTATTCCCATGATCGTCATATTTGGCCAGAAGGGTTTTTCCCGTTATTACTGCAGATAATTTCCCTATGACATTAACAGTGGGAGGATGTCTAGGCTTCCTTTCTGGTTTCCTTGTGCACAGATCCCGAACAGTTCTAGCATAGATAGGTACATCTTGAAGAGCTTGAAGGAGGGGAATTTTAACATATAGATTCTTTAACTCTCTTAAGAGGTTAAACTGAGGTTGTCCCACTACCTTTGGTAGCATTAATCTCTTAGGGTACGATGGTTTCCTAATCAGCTGGGTAGGCTATGTGTTGCTAGATATATCGTTCTGTGTTTTAGCTAACCATTAGTGGTATGTTCAGCATCTTCAATGATGGGGGTCGTATTAGATAGATACTGTGGATTCACCCCTTCGTCATGTATAGGGGATGGAACATCTTTAATGATTACAGGCTCTACTACCTTTCCTGATCATAAGAGAATACCATTGCAAGGCACAAGAGAAAGGGAGTAGGTAGGCATGTTGACAGTCTCAAATTGATGGACTATTTTATTATTTGGGTTAGGATTAGGTTGAGCAGGCAGCTGAGGTCGTATTGGCATATTAGGGGCAGCATTGTTCTGCAAATTCAGCTGCGACTGCTGATGAGGATATTGAGGAGGGTATGATTGCTGTTGATGTGGAGGTTGTTGAGGAAACTGGTTCCCTGGATGGAAATTCCTCCATCTAGGAGACCAATAAGTTGGTTGGTGTGGTGGTTGAACCTAGGGATTCTAGGAGTTATAATTTTGCATTGAAGGTTGAGAGGGCTTCCATTGAGAATAAGATGAAGGAAATTGTGTATTCATGTTCTGCATATTATTCCAATTATTCATGTTATTAAAAAATCGAAATGAGTCTGGAGTCATAACTTGGTTTCGAGGCTGCCAAGGCTTCTTTTGTGCAATGAAGTAGGCCGGTTCCACCTCTGAAGTTGATGCATGCAGAACAACCTTCACTTGGGGAAGTGACAGGCATTCTTTTGTGTCCTGGTTCAGCTCGCACAACTGACACACTTCTACCTTGTCAAGTGGGCACTCCTTCAGAGGGTTGTTCTTTCTACATCGAGGACAAAACACACCTAGTGTGAGATCCTCTACTGCCTATTTTTGCTTTGCCCTCAGGACGTCGATTTTCAAGGAGATAGAGCTCATCATTTTTGTTTTGAAATTTTCAAGGAGTTTTCCTATCTTTGCATGGGTAGATCCTCCATTAGATGACTTCTGAGTTCTATCAAAGACAACACATTCTATATTATCCTATTTGTCCCGCCTGTTATTCTTGGAAGATCCCCTGGAGTACCTTTTAATGATAATTCCACAATTTTCTCGAAAGACTCCTTGGAGATATCCCCCTTTCCTAACAGGTTTAAGATATCTAGGAAATCATCCCTAATCCCGTGAAGCAGGATTATTTTGAGGACATATAACCCCATGTTTGTCTATCCAGCTCTTTGCACATTGTATAAAAGTCTCTCTACAAATATTCTAGACTTTCATCCTCCTTCTGCACCATTTTAAACAATTATTCTCTCTTGTCCTTGGTGTTACAATATTCCTGATATTTCTCCAGGAACACCTGTTTCATCCTGTCCCAGTTAGTAACAGTTCTTCCTCCTAGGCTCATGAACCAGTGTAATGCATTGTCCTTTAGAGTGGCAGGGAAGAGCTTCAGCTTTTGTGCATTGGTGATGTAGTCATAGCTGCGATAGAGGATATCAAACTTGAAAAGAAATTCATTTGGATCCTGTTAAGTTAGTAAATTTTTCTCCATTTTTGGTTTATTTTCCCCAGTTTTGGTTTGTTTTTCAATCTATCTCAGTTAAATTTTTGGTTTTAAGTTTTAGTTTTGGTCTCCTTAGAAACTCTATGGGTGATTGAATAAGTTTTTGAGCCCAATCTTTTAGGTTTTATTTGATTTTTGATGGTTTTTTATATTTTTAAAAGGGGTTAAAAAAGGTCATATTCTCAAGGTTGATTCATTAATGTGTTTAGAGAACAGTTAGACTTGTTTCTTAAACCAAGAAGCTTTTAAAACCTCCGACAAATTAGCTGAAAGTTGCAAAACAGCGAAAATTTGGCCTAGCAACTATTCTTGTAGCGCTGGGTGAAAATTTAACAAAGGGCGCGCTACAAGAATATCGCGGCCCTTTGTTTTTTCAAATTTCAAACGGATTTCAATCATGATTGCAGTATCTGAATGACTAATCGCCTTGTGTGAGTGTTTTAACACGTGTTTACTGTAGTTTAAGCATGATTTTAGTTGGTTATCAGTCACGAAATAGAGAAGGCTCATCATTGCATAATATGCGGAATCAGTTGGATAGAAATCAGAAAATTCCGGTCTAAGCTGGCAAATTTCTCTTTTTATACACATTATTATAGGAGAGGAGTGTTTGTAAAGAAGATTTAACTGCTTGAAAGGAGGAATTTGTTTCTGTGGAGAGGAGACAGCGTTATTTCAGCCAACGAAAATTAGGGATTCCTAATTCGCTTACTTGCAGTCAAGGAAATTACATGGAGACACCTGTACGCATAAGGAGAGACCGTTGATAGCCCAAAGCAAAGGTATAAACCGTGGTAGTTGGAAAATTGACAGGTATTTCAATACAAACCCGTCTAATTGAAGAAATTGGGTTTTTCTTGCTGGAGGCTATTTTGAAGAAATTGATTGCTGCAGAAGTTAGAATAGGTTTTAAAATGAACCTTTCAACTTAGAAATAGCTGTCTGAAGCTATTATTGAGAATTGGCATGAACAAAGTACCATAATAACCTTAAGTTTAAAGCAGCCACTTTTGGAATTTCGAGGACAGTTCAAAGGAAGTTTTTTTATGTTTTGCTCTCTAACCTACTCGAGAAACTCTGATATTGATGAATACTGGCTGCAATGAGCTAATTGAATGGATTCTTCTCATGACCTAATGCCAGTGGAAACCAGAATCTACAGAAAATAGCATTGAGAGGACTCACAGAAGGTGTTTTGTTGGTTTGTTCAAGTGGTTTGAAAGCTGTTGAAATTGTTATGATTTGTGAAATCACTTGCTGAGAGAACCATGTTCAATTGCTTGGAGAACATGTTGGCTTTCATATACAGTTTTGAATGGCAGTTTTTTGGCTAGGGCGAATATATTACAGGCAGAGGTGTTTTTGTTCTCTCCTCTTATGCTATCAGTCTCCAGTTGGTCTAATGAGCCTATGGTTGAAGTTATGCTTGCAAAATCTGAAGCAGTGGGAGTTTTAGGGTTTGAAGATCAAGGCTGTTTGACACACAGAGATTAAAGTGAAAGAATGATATAAAACAACCATATTCACTGACAGTTTTCCATTACATTGAATAGTCTGGACATTGCAGTGCTGTTTTGAGTAATGTGAATCAGTTTGTAATAAGGAAGGAGTTTATGTCTGAAGACATATCATACTACTTGTCTCCTTAACCCTAAAACGAAGAGTTTGGGTGGTCCATAGTCTAAAGCAATCTGACATGATGTTTGATGGTGCATTTGTGAAGAATGAGCAGTGTTTCTGTGCTCTTATGACTGTTTTATTCATGAACTGATCTATTCTCACAATCCATCTATATTCAGACCTAATTTGTACCGTTGTACCATAAAAACATTGAAGCCTAAGGTCAGGAGAATTTGATTTTCTGCTGGGAAAGTTTTCATGCATCTTTTAAACCAACATGCCTGTCGAGGAGTGTGTAGCAAATTTTGAAGGAGTTCAAAGCACAAGAAACCAGTTTACAAAGCATTTTTGAAACCTAAAGCCAGACTGTTTCTGTTTTCTGAAAGAAGAATATGGGGAAAAGTGGTAAAAGTGGTAAGGTCAACAGGGCTGAGCCCACAGACCTAACCTGGATTCAGAAGCTTCCTGACTGTGCAGAACTGTTTCAGCAGGCAGGTTGGTTGAAGTTTTTCAAGAAGATAGATGGTTTCAATGCTCAGGTGTCCTGCAAGTTTGCTAAGGGACTCAAATATGATATGATCATGATGGATGCTTTGAAATTCAAAATGACTGTGGAGCTAATAGCAGAAGCTACTGATATCAGCAATGAGGGGGAGCATTGGTTTAAAAAATTGCCTTTTGAGTTTGAACCCCAGAGATACCTATTGCCTAATGTGACTCCTGACTGGAACAAGGGTATCCTCATTCAAAATTTCAGGAAGGAGTGGATTGAGCCCATAAGGATACTTCAAAGTTATGTGACCTATGAAGGCAGATATTCATTTGTCTTTAAATATCATTTCAGGTTCCTACAACACATAGTAGGAGTTTCTAAAATGAACTTGCCCTTCTTTTTCTTAAAAAGCCTGCAGAAGATGTCAAGCAAGATAAAGCAACATGATGATCACACCTCCCACTCACTTTTTCACCATGGTCTCATCAAACTGATCATCACCATAGTGTTGCAGCATGAGGGAAGGACTTGGGATTTCTTTTTGTTTTGGTCAGATGTTCATCCTCAAAAAGAAGACCAGTAGCCTAAAAGGCACACTGATAAGGGGAAGGTAATGATCAAAAAGTTAGGTCACTCAGTCAAATCTACAAGTAAAGATGAGGTTAAAGCCAAGAAGGTGACAGAGCAGGTAGCATAACAAGTAAAGGATGATAGTCAACTCAAAGTGGCTTCAGATTCCATGAGAAACAAGTACTCATTGTTTGCAGGTGAAGAAGTGCAGCCTTGTCTGAAATTACCACCAGTAGCACATTCTGAACAAGATAGGACTATTGATAAAGAGAGAGCTGCTACTCCTGAAGAGGAATTACAAACTAAAAAAAGGAGCCCTCTTACCATATTATCTGAAGATGAAGGTTATTTATTGGAGGATGAACAACAGATTGTTGTGACAGAGCCAAGTACAGAAGCATATGGAGACTTTCCTACTTCAAGGGTAAAATCAGCAAAATCTAAGAGGAAGAAAAAGATAAATGTAGCTGCATACAGAAGACCGAAAACCAGACATACTAACAAGCTGAGATGGAACATGAAAAAGCTACTTAACACCAAACTAGAGTCCAGACAGGAAGCTGTGGTGATTAGTTCTTCCTCTAGTGAAAAAACAGAAATTGTTAAACACAGCAGTAAAGGTAAAGGAAAGAGAATTGTCAAGCCTTCCTCCTCTTCCCAACCTGCAGAGACAAAAAGATCACAGTTAGTAGGAGAAATTGAACAGCCTAGGTCTGAATTATTTGAAATAATTGCTGAAATTAAAGATAGACTTACCAAGCAGCAGGAAGAAGATAAAGCAAAGGCAGATACTCTTGAAGATCATGAATTGGATGAAGAGGATCAAGCTATTCTCAAGCAAGAAGGATATTTAGAAGAATCAATTGTTCATGTTGATTTTTTAGATCTTTTAATGCAGGATGACAATATATCAGAGATCCCAAATTTTGATGAAGAGGATGTACAGGAAAGTATTCAGAGATACAGGAAACACATGAAGCACCTGCAAGAAACTAATGATGGATTATTCAAAGTTAATAAAGGGCTCATAGAGGAGTTGCAGGATATGCATAAGCATTTTTGGAGCTGTCAGAAGTTTCTAAGGAAGTCCTTAGCAGGAAAAGAGTTACTGACAGGTACTGTGCAAAGCTGGAGAAGACTGTTGACCATTTACAACAGGAAAATGAAGACTTGCAGAAACGGATAATTGATATGGAGAAAAAGGATAAAAGAGCTAAGAAAAGGGCTCGAAGTCTAGATGGAATATCACTTCTTGTTGAGGCAGCTAAGAAGATATGAAACTGATTTTAGTTAGTGGTTATTTTTGAAAAATACTTTTTGTTAAGCATTTGCTATTTTTAGCAATCATGTAATTTTGTAAAAGTCACTTTTTACTTTACCTACTTAGTGACTCGATGGAGGTAGTTAGGAGGTGAAACCTAACTGATTTTGGGAGAACATTCCTATTTAAATGAGTTAGCTAGATATTGTTAGGGTTCTGGATTTTGGGAGCATCAGGAGGTCTGCTAGCTGATTGTACTATCAGACTTGTTCAGAGAACTGGTACTGTAACTCTCATATACATTTACTGATGAAATAATGTGATATATGACTCTTTTCCCCACATTTTGTCTATGTTGGCTTTGTTATTGAGCATGTTTTTCTTCTTGAATGGTAATTTCATTGCTAGTTGATGTCTTTTTCTGGTAATGCTTATCTTTTAATGTATGAACCACAGCATAGTATCTTTGTTGGATTTTTGTGATATGTTTGGGCATCTTTATCAGTTTATGTCTATGATTTAGTTGTTGCTTTTACTTTGAATGTATTCCCTGCATGATCTTGAATCTTACAACCAAAAACACATAAACAAAACCCTAAACCCTAGTTTGAATTGAGTTTTTTCTCTTGAGATTGTGTTGGCTTGTTACCCTAGCCTTAGTAACAATTTCTGACACTAACATCTTTGGCGCCACTGCCGGGGACGAAGCTGAAGCAAATCTTCCCTGGGATACTTATCATTTTCTTGGTTTAAGAGGTGGACTTAAACCAGCATCTTTTGAAGGCTATTTTCACCAAGTTTGGACACACTGGCTTCTAGAAGTATTGGAACCAGGAGTAGACCTACATCTCCCTTGCTACGGGGTGTGACAGACCTTGAAAAGATTATAAAAACAGCAAGAAAGCTCAGAAGGTCCCAATCTTTTCCAGCTTCTTGTGATCCTCACCAGTTGGGTGATTCATTAGACCCAGCTGAAAACTCACCTTGGTTAAAACCTACCATACCTGAAAATACTTTTCAAGTTTTTACCAATCCAGAAACCTTTTTGAAAGCTAAGACTAATTCTCCTGGAAAAATCCCACTCTTTCAGCTGAAAATAGGAAAAAATCCATTCCAAGCAAGTACCAGTCAAGTTTCTTCCTCTTCAAAACCTCAATCTAAACCTCAGTCCACAATGGCAGGCAAAAATCCACCCATGGATATGATGGACATAATGATAGCTGCTAGGTATGCACCATTAGCATTACCCCAGCCTTTACATGCCTTGCCTGTTCATGATTATCAGAAATATATGCCTAGATTCAATGGACAAGGTGAAACAACTGCAGAAGAACATTGGGAGGCTTTCCTGAGTTATGCAGACAATCAGAACATTGAAATTAAAGATGTATGGATGAGAGTATTTGTGTAGAGCTTAGATGGGGATGTGAGAAAATGGTTCAGGGAGTTTCCTGCCAACTCCATTACAATCATTGAAGAACTCCATGACCTTTTCCTGAGGCAGTGGGGAGACACCAAGGACCACACTTATTATATCACTGAGTTTGGTGCTCTTAGAAGAAAGAAGGATGAAACTGTTGCTTATTTCTCAAAAAGATTTAATAAGATGTATAGTAGGATTCCAGCAGAGATCAAACCTACTGAAACATCAGCCAAACTGACTTATGCAAATGCATTTGACCATGAATTTTCATTGTTACTCAGAGAAAGAAGAGCTGTCTCTTTGCTGAACATGCAAGATGCAGCATTGGAGGTGGAGTCAAACTTACTGGCTTCAAATAAACTTAAAAAAGAAACACCTCAACAGTTATATGAAAGAAAAGGAAAGAAGGAGGCTGTTTCAACAAGTGCTGCACCTCAGTCTGCTGAAGCCAAAATAGATGAAATGGCTAAACTTGTGAAGGTTCTCACTGCCAAGCTGAACAAATTAGAACTTGAAAAGAATTCTCCCAAAGCTGCCCCAGAAGCTCAGAGAAATCCAAATAATCCAAATCAGTTCAGGAGGCAGTTTGCTCCTAGATTCATGCCAAGGGAGCGAAGAAATAATGACATTCAGCAGGAAAGGAGAGAGAATGAAGAGAAAAAAGTGCCCCCACCTTTTCAAAATAATTTAGCTGGTGAAGAAGAGGTTGATGAACAGCTCCTCTTTGAGGAGACTGAAACTGATCAAGACATGAATCACTTTGGGGATGGTTTATCCACAGGTTTTGTAACAGAAGAAGATTTTCTGAATTCTGAATTTTATGATGCTGATTTGTATGAAGTTGAAGATGATTTAGAGTTTGAGAAAACTGCTGTAAATGCAGCTGCTAATCAGAATGGAATTAAAAAGACCATTAATCTCAGATCTGGTCCGAAACAAGTAGTCCAAGCTCCCAAGAAGAAAGCTACTGTACCTGCTGCAAATGTTCCAGCTGCAAATGTTCCTGATAAACAAGTGGCTGATCCTGTCACAGAGAAGAGGCAGCCTGCAGAAAAGTCCAAGAAGAATGCTGAAATTGAAGAGGTAAACAAGTCAGCTCAGAATTTCAATTTGGAAACTGAATTAGGAAAATTGAAAATTCCTGTTCCATTGAATGAACTTATAAAGAATCCATCTTATAAACAAACAGTTTTAAAGGTTATGAATTCTGCTACTGGTCAGCCTGTTTCTGATACTGTCAATCTACAAGAAGAGAGCCCAAAAATATTTATTGGTTCTGCCCTAGCTGAGAAAATAGAAAATGAAGCTGGTGCTTCCCCTCCCTTCTATGTTACCTTGACTGTCCATGACCAGATGATTCATAATTGCTTGTTAGACTCTGGAGCATCCCATAACCTAATGCCTAAAGCTGTGATGGAAGCCCTTGGTCTCAGTATTACCAAACCTTACCATGACTTATATGCCTTTGACTCCCGAGCTGTCAAGTGTCTAGGGGTAATTAAAGACATGGTTGTTAACCTTACTCAGCTGCCCATGAAGAGTGTCATAATGGATGTTGTTGTAGCTGATATCACACCCAAGTTTGGTATGCTTCTTTCAAGATCCTGGGCAAAGAAGGTAGGAGGAACATTGCAGATGGATCTCTCTTATGCCACCATTCCTATTTTTGGTGGAGAAAATAGGAGACTTTACAGAGAACTACAGTTTGCCTACATTGTCACAGATGATAAAAACCCCACTAATCATCCATTGTACTCTGTTGATAAAGATCTTGGTACTTGCATGTTAAATTTTTCTGATGAAGACAATTCAGGTGGTTTATTACAAGTGGAAAAATATCCACCCATAAAACACAGCAGAGAAGAAGAAGATGCATTATGGGAGCTGTATTTTGATGGATCCTCTTGCAAAGAGGGTGCTGGAGCTGGAGTTTTGCTAATTTCTCCTGGAGGGGAGACAGTGAAACTCATGTATAAATTGGAATTTGTTACTACTAACAATAATGCTGAGTATGAAGCTCTGCTACTGGGATTGAAGGCTACAAAAGACTTAGGCATTCAACAAATTGCTATTTTTGGCGACTCCGAATTAGTTGTTCAACAGGTGAAGAACAAATATCAAGTAAAGAAGGGTTTGTTGAAGATCTACAGGAATGAGAAATGGGATATGTTAGAAAATTACTTCACAGCATTTAACATCTCTCATATTCCCAGAAATTACAATGAAACTGCAGATTCATTAGCTCTAGCAGCTACATACTTCAGAATTCCAAAAACTACCCAGCTAAGATATCCAATAGAAGTAAGATATAGACCATGTGTCCCTGACAATGTAAAACACTGGAGGGTTTTCGAAGATTATATTGAAATTAAGAGATTCCTTGAGCTTACAGATGAGTTTTACAATGCCCAAATTGATCAGGATGAAGGAGAAGAACAAGATGATGAGTCTGCTGAAAATGAGTTTCCTGAAGGTAAGATTGCAGGTCATAAGATCATTGAGTTGAAGAGTAATTTTATCCCTAAAGGTTTAGTGCCTTTAGAAAGAATTTTTACCAAAGATGACACTCCATCGAAGCCAGTGGTACAATCTTCTGAAGAAAATGTAATGGATTGCAATATTGGTACTGCAGAAAACCCAAGAATGGTAAAAATTTCTAAATCTCTGTCAGATGAACAAAGGAGCAGATATATCAAGCTTTTGAAATAACATGTGGATGTATTTGCATGGTCCTATGAAGAATTAAGAACCTATGACACAGCAATCATTCAACATAAGGTTCCCTTGAAGCCCAATGTTAAGCCTTTCCGACAGAAATTGAGAAGAATTAATCCAGCCTTATTTCCAGTAATTGAAAAAGAGATAAAGAAGTTGCTGGATGCTAAGATAATAGTGCCTCTCAGGTACTCTTCCTGGGTTGCAAATCTTGTACCTGTCAGAAAAAAGAATGGGGAGATAAGACTATGTGTTGACTTCAGGAATCTCAACAGGTCTTCATTAAAAGACAACTATCCTCTTCCCAAGATTGAACAAGTATTGCAGCAGGTTGTTGGAGCATAGAGGATTTCCATGGTGGATGGGTTTTCAGGTTACAATCAGATTGCCATGCATCTGGATGATAAGGAAAAGACAGCATTTACCACCCCTTGGGGAACCTTCATGTATGACAAGATGCCCTTCGGTCTGATGAATGCTGGAGCAACCTTTCAGAGGGCAATGGACATTGCATTTGTAGGTGAGAAAGATAAATTTGTTGTTATCTATTTAGATGACATTACAGTGTTCTCACAGTCTGATGATGAGCACTTAAAACATTTGAGGCAAACTTTTCAGAAATGCAGAAAATTTGGACTGTCTTTAAACCCCAAGAAATCTCATTTTGCTGTTCAAGAGGGCAGATTGTTGGGTCACTTGGTGTCTGCTGATGGCATTAGAATTGACCCTGAGAGAGTACAAGCAATACTGAAAATTAGTTTGCCCAGGAGTAAGAAGGATGTGCAATCATTCATTGGAAAGATAAATTTTCTGTGGTGGTTTATTCCAAATTTTGCTGAGACCATCAAACAAATCACAGCAATGTTAAAGAAGGACCAAGAAGTTAAATGGACTATTGAATCAAAGGCAGCTTTTGAAAAAATCAAGGTGGCTCTGACTGAAGCACCTGTTCTGGTAAGTCCTGATTTTACCAAGGAGTTCCTCACTTTTTATTTTGCTTCAGCAGATACAATTGCAGCTGTCTTACTTCAGAAAAAACAAGGAAGGACTAGAGCAGCCCATTGCCTTTTTCAGTAAGACTCTCAGGGATTCTGAACTGAAGTACAACATTCTAGAAAAACAAGCCTATGCTCTGGTGAAAGCTCTGAAATTTTTCAGAATTTATATTCTTCATTCAAAGGTGATTTCATTTGTTCCAAATGCAGCAGTGAAAGATGTTCTAACACAGCCTGACAATGAAGGAAAGAGGGGAAAGTGGATTGCTAAGATTATGGAATATGAGGTAGAAATCAGACCTACAAAGCTGGTCAAAGGACAAGGATTGGCCAAACTGCTGGCTGACTCAAATTGTCAAGCCCTAGGATTACATGTTATGGCAGAAGAATCAGTCCCTGAAGGAAAGCAAGCAATGCTGGAGAAAGAAAGAATCATGGACTCTTATTCATCTTCAGATTGGTATGCTGATATTGTTTATTTCCTGTTATTTTTGCAATGCCCAGAACACTTAGATAGGAAGGCTGCCAGATCTCTGAAACTGAAAGCTACTAAATATTGTTTGCTGGAAGATAAATTGTTTTGGAAAGACCCAGGAGGTATCTTGTTAAGGTGTTTAGATCAAGCTGAAATAGGGGAAGTAATTTCAGAATCTCATGAAGGAGCTTGTGGAGGGCATAAATATTGGAAAACCACAGCTTACAAAATTTTAAGAGCTGGATACTATTGGCCTTCCCTCTTCTCAGATGTTTACCAGCAGGTAAGAGCTTGCATACCCTGCCAAAAATTTGCAGGTAAACAGAAATTATTATCCTTGCCATTGAAGCCTATTGCAGTTAATACCCCTTTTCAGCAATGGGGTCTGGATTTTATTGGAGAGATAAATCCAGCATCTTTCGGACAGCATCATTAGATTCTGACAGCCACAGATTTCTTCACAAAGTGGGTAGAAGCCATTCCTACAAGGAATGCTACAGATAAGGTGATTATGGAGTTCATTGAAGACAATATCCT